>JBBPBX010067030.1:0-19513 GCA_038048925.1 Garcialebias charrua
CACACACACACACACACTCTGTCTGTCTGTCTGTCTGTATATCTGTCTACAAACCAGATTCCAAAAAAGTTGGGACACTAAACAAATTGTGAATAAAAACTGAATGCAATGATGTGGAGATGGCAAATGTCAATATTTTATTCGTAATAGAACATAGATGACAGATCAAAAGTTTAATCTGAGTAAATGTAACATTTTAAAGGAAAAATATGTTTATTCAAAATTTCACAGTGTCAACAAATCCCCCAAAAGTTGGGACAAATAGCAATAAGTGGCTGGAAAAAGGAAATTGAGCATATAACGAACAGCTGGAAGACCAATTAACACTAATTAGGTCAATTGACAAAATTACATAAAAAGAGCTGCTCAGCGTGTCAGTGTCGCTCAGAAGCCAACATGGTAAGAGGATCTCTGTGTATATTTAATAGAAGGGTTAAAACTAGTTTTTTGAAAATATATGATCGTGTATAATTTAATTTAAAGAAACTGCTGTTTGAGCTGACGTATTTTTTTTAGTATTGCTTTTATTTTATATTATATTTTGTTTTAAATATTTTGAGGAAAAAAGAAGCAGACATTATAAGATTTATTCTTCTTCTGCTTCTTTTCATTTTGATTTGTGTATTAATTGTGTTTTTTATTGTAAACATTTTTTTGTATTTTAAAATGAATGAAAAAAAAAAGGATCACCAATTCCACCATTGTTGCGCAGAAAGATAGTGCAGCAATACCAGATCGGTGTTACTCAGTGTAAAATAGCAAAGACTTTTAAGTTATCATCATCAACCGTGCATAATAATAATAAGGAATTTAATTTCTAACGCACTTTTCATTAACAAAAATCTCAAAGTGCTACAAAGTGCAATAAAATCAAAATAAAACAAGTGATAATACAAAACAAAAGCATAACATCATCAAAAGATTCGGAGAATCTGGAACAATCGCTGTGCGTAAGGGTCAAGGCCGTAAAACTCTACTGGATGCTCGTGATCTCCGGGCCCTTAAACGTCACTGCACCTCTGTTATGTACCCTGGGGGTGAGACAGTTTTAAAACATCATTGTTTTGTTTAGGTTGGCTGCAGTCAAGCACCAGCAGCCTGCTGCAGCACTTTTTTTTACTCAGCTTGACCTAATCAGGCTTAAAGAGGAACTAAACCCAAAATTAACTTTTTTTAGCTGATAAACTCCCTAGAATGTGTTCAAAATGTTATCTAGCACTATGGCTGTGTTTAGTTTCATATAATTGTGCGTATCTGTGTAAATCGGCTAATTGGCAATATTTTGGCCTAAAAACGTGTTTACGGTAGTCCTTTGGGTTGAACAGAGGTTATTGCACCTTAATTTTCATATTGGTCAGGACTGTTCACTCTGATGTGTCTTGTACACTCTGACAGAGGTGGGACTATGCTGCTCACATATCAGTATTGATAAAAACATGTTTTTGGGTTCTGTGCAACATGCGACCGTCACGCCGCCATTTGAAAAGTTATAACAGACAAAACAGTTCACTATCCACCGGTTTCCTGAGCTAACACGTAGCCCGGAGTACACATGCTAACACGAAGTTAGCTGTTAGCTAAAGTCATCTCACAACAAAATAAAAGTGCTACTTACCGCTCTTTGTGAAGCTTCAAATGCCGGACAAAGTTGGACGTCGTGGAATCTCCATCCGATATTTTCTTATTGCATGTTTTACACTTAGCTGTTCGTTTTTTATTTGAATGCTCATAACTTGTGTACCCAAAAGAAACTACTTGTGGAAGCATACTGGTCCCTCAGCTGTAGCTTGCGTTGTTTTTTTCAAAGCTACGCACACACACATATATACGGAGTGTGGGGTGCCCGGTCTGCGCCTGACTGTTAATGCGCCTGACTGTTAATACGGAATGAGTGAAAATAATTAATGCGGCCACTTTATAACGTGTTTTAAAATTTTGACTTGACTAAAATATCAAGTCTTTTCAAGTAAAAAGCTTCAAGTCAAGTCAAGTCCCAAGTCAATGGCGTCCAAGTCTAAGTCAAGTCAGAGTCTTTCAGCATTTTTTCAAGTCAAGTCTCAAGTCGTGATTTTAATGACTCGAGTCTGACTCGAGTCCAAGTCATGTGACTCGAGTCCCCACCTCTGCACTCTGATGTCACAAAGGTGGTTCAAGCAGAGCCAATCCCCTGCAGAGATGAGAAGTGCATACCTTATATGGAAGTGCTGCATTTCACTCCTGACAAGCGGTTTTATTTTTCTTTTCATTTTCATTTTTTTAGGCCTTTGGTTTTGGATGGAATGGGTGGAATAGATAAATACATCTACATGTTTATTCTTTGTTGTTGCTTGGTGTATGTTGTTGGCTAGAGGTTTAATTTGTTTTAGGTTGTTGCAGGTGGAGGCGTGAACAAAAGCACAACTCTACCTCCACCCCTCCTTGTCTCTCGACACGCCCATTTTCAGGGAGATTTTGGAAGGAGGAGTTACCGATCCACAGGGTGTGGAGTTGCTCTTTAATTGGTTGCTGCTGCTACCACCTGCTAGAGCTCCCTTTTTTAAGTCTGACGCTGAGAGTTGTGAGGTGCGAAGTTGTGAAAGGACAAGCTCATGTGAACAGAGTCTTGTTTGTTGGAGTTTGCTGCTGGAAACCAAGGAGAGTGTTGGGGGCCAGCTGAGGTTGGTTTCCTTTGTGACAAGAAGAATCTTGTGTTGGAGTGACTTGGACGCCATCTGAAAGGTAACCAAGTTTGAAGACAACCTTTGCTGTATTTTTGTACATGTGTGTCAGAGGTGTATTTCCACCCACCCTGACCACTGTATTTTGAGCTCCTTTGAAGAGTTCTAGTGAGCATTTACATGCTAGTGAGAACTCTGTAGAGAGTTGTGTTGAAGCACTGTAGTGCTTGTGTGACCTCTAGTTTGCTGAGAGGTGAGGACTCTGATTAACTCAGAGTGTGAGTGTGTGGAGCATGGTCAGTGCTTCTTTGACCTCTAGTTTACCTGAGAGGTGAGGACTTGAGCCCTGAGGCTCAAGTGTATTTGGTTTGAAGCTTGTAGAGCTGGGGTGTTTTTGTCTGTCTGTAGGACAGCAGTTGGTTTTTTCCTCTTTATTCTTTTTATAACTTTGTATGATCAGGTGGGCTTGGTAGTCCTGTTTTCGCCTTTTTTATTTATATTTAGAAGGTGGTTTTTTTTGTACAGGTAGATTGTGGTCTGGGCCAGCTTCGACGGCCCTGTATTAGGGTTGGCCTGGTTTGGACTACGTTATGTTAAGTTTGGCCAGCTCATCTGATCCACCTTTCAGTTATTACTTTATTTCTTTTTTGTTCCTGACGTGGGCACCAGAAGGACGTTGGGCTCCAGACCTGAGTGACCTCACCAGCGACTGAGTCCTTAATTTTAGTTTAATAAACTTTTTTTAAACCTTTTTCTGTGTCCTGCGTCCACTTTATATGTTTTGACCACTGGTCGTAACAACCTCAAACAGGAATGCCACTGTCAAAGAAATAACAGAATGGGCTCAGGAATACTTCCAGAAAGCATTGTCAGTGAACACAATCCACCGTGCCATCCGCCGTTGCCAGCTGAAACTCTACAGTGCAAAGAGGAAGCCATTTCTAAGCAAGCTCCACAAGCTCAGACGTTTGCACTGGGCCAGGGGTCATTTAAAATGGAGTGTGGCAAAATGGAAGACTGTTCTGTGGTCAGATGAGTCACGATTTGAAGTTCTTTATGGAACACTGGGACGCCATGTCATCCAGACCAGAGAGGACAAGGATAGCCCAAGTTGTTATCAACGCTCCGTTCAGAAGCCTGCATCACTGATGGTATGGGGTTGCATGAGCGCTTGTGGCATGGGCAGCTTGCATGTCTGGAAAGGCACCATTAATGCAGAGAACTATGTTCAGGTTCTAGAACAACATATGCTCCCATCTAGACGTCATCTCTTTCAGGGAAGACCCTGCATTTTTCAACAAGATAATGCCAGACCACATTCTGCAGCAATCACAACATCATGGCTACGTAGGAGAAGGATCCGGTACTGAAATGTCCAGCCTGCAGTCCAGATCTTTCACCTATAGAGAACATTTGGCGCATCATAAAGAGGAAGGTGCGACAAAGAAGGCCCAAGATGATTGAACAGTTAGAGGCCTGTATTAGACATGAATGGGAGAGCATTCCTATTTCTAAACTTGAGAAACTGGTCTCCTCTGTCCCCAGATGTCTGTTGAGTGTTGTAAGAAGAAGGGGGGATGCCACACAGTTGTAAAAAAATGGACTTGTCCCAACCTTTTTGGGATTTGTTGACGCCATGAAATTTTGAAACATATTTTTCCCTTAAAATGATACATTCTCTCAGTTTAAACTTTTGATCTGTGATTTGTGTTCTATTCTGAATAAAATATTAGATATTGGCACCTCCACATCATTGCATTCAGTTTTTATTCACAATTTGTTTAGTGTCCCAACTTTTTTGGAATCCGGTTTGTATATATCTATACACACATGCACACGTGAGTGTGTGTGTGTAGTGTGTGTGTGTGTGTAGTGATAATGTGGAGTTTCATACCAGCAACATTTTGAGAAATACATTTTTTAAGCAGAAAAAGAAAACGAAAACTAGGCAAATGTTCGGCTAACAGTTAGCCTTCTCTGGATGAAAACCTTTGCTCATTCTTCATACTTTGTGCTCTATAACCAATGTCACGACTGAGAAGGTGCTAACTAGAGCCCGACCAATATATTGGTAGGGCCAATAATTTAGGCTGATACAGTATAGACGTTTGGGTACATATCTCTATTTGTGATAATCATCTTATTATGCGTTGTAATTAGCACCTCTAATTTTCACTCCTAAAATGCTGGCAACCAGCCATAATTGTACAATGTATCCAGCAGAGGGCGCATGACCGTCACTTAAGTTTCACTTTCACATTCTTCATAGCCGAATCAGCGTAGTGTATTTTGCTGAACAGAGTATTTTTATTGCATCTGATCTGTAAAATCATTTAATAATAAATTCTCTTCAATCGCTTCAATCCACCAACCCACTTGTCATTAGCTTCATGCCTCTCAAGTTAGCAAGCTAACGTTAGTGTTCAGTTGCACCATTTTCACAATATTAGCCTCATTGTCAGTAGTTATAGGAACAAGTCCTGTCTGATTAAGCTTCCAGTTTGTGAGGACATCTTTGTCATCCTCAATTAAATGCATTATTTGTCTGAAATCTTTACTTCTCCACAAAGAAAAATAAACTCTGCTCCAGTCAATACTAATTAGACCTTCACCACATGTGACTGACTGTTTAAACAATGAACAGGGAAGGCCATTTCTATGTTTTATTTATATTTACATATTTAACAGACTTGATAACTTTATGGTGAATAGCAGAGGACAGAAAATGTGAAAGCATGTTGAAGACGGGCGAGGCAGAGCTCCGCGCTGGACCGCGCCACGCGCGCGCTGCGCGTGGGGGGTTCACAGCAGAGCACAGCGTGAAGCAGCCTGTGGCTCCAACGTTTTTGCTCCAAATACTTGATGTAATTTGAGCAGAAGCAGGGCGGAGCGTTTAGCTACGGGACAAATTGAGGTCGCTGATTGGTCATTTGCTGACAGCCTACTGATTTGATTGACAGGTCGGGTCTGAGAACAAGTTCATTCATTCCTCCTCATCGGAGGAGGAAGTGAATGGTGACCGCTTCAAGCGATCACTTGACTTTTGGCAAAAAAACAAAAGAAAAGTCCAGATCAGCGATGAAGAAGAGGAATTTAATTCATTTGTGTGTCACACAAAACAGTCCGCCACCAGGGCAGTTTATTGAGAGACACCGCGCGCGCGTGAGCGGTCGTAAAATTTGAGCTTGGCGCGTTCGCGCGAGCGTTCAAAGGCTTGTGCCGCAGCGCTCGCTCAAGCGTGGCACGGCGTGGCCTCGCGCTAGCGCGGAGCTATGCCTCGCCCTTTATGACCAGTGCACCACTTGTAAACCTACTGTGGGCCTAGGTATAGGTGGATCTGATTAGCTTAGCTTCTTAGTTGTCAACAGCTGCACTAAATAAACAAGCCCCACTCCACTAACTGTTCTTATATTCTTGGGGACGGACAAAGCTAAAAAAATTCAGTAATTATATCGGTGGTTGCTTCCCCTCCCATTATCGAAATAGGCGATAGCCAAAATTTCCATATTGGTCAGGTACTAACTACTGATGGCTGAAAAAAATGACGCGTCTATCCCTTTAACTTCTGGTGTAAACATCTATGGGTCTACAAACTGATGACTGTCTTTATGTCTTAGTTGTCAGCCTGTTGGTGTGCTTGATTTCCTGTGGTGGATGGCTCATAGTGGGGTCTACCTGAGTCAGCACACAGCTCTCGCCCTCAGCTGTGATGTTGTACTCTCCGGGCACCTCGCTGAGCTTCTCCTCCTGGTACAGCAGCCTGTTGTCCTGATTCACCGTGAACACTTTGTTCAGGCCTCCTAAAGATGTCACCATCACCATAGTTGTGCCCTGCGGGCTGTAGGTAGCAGCGGCGTACTTCGCCAGAGCCTGGAGGGCCACCACTGTGTCCTGTGGAACACAGAGGTTCACTTTGGTTCAACTTGGTTCAGAGTTAAGGTTCCTCTTAGACATTAAAAAGTCCTGTGCTACCTGTGTGGAGGAGAAGCCACCATATGGGTTCTGCTGCTGAACAAGCCAGTGGACAATTCCAGAGGTGTAATCCAAACCAAATCCCTCCATGGTGGGAGAGGAGAGCAGAGCAAGCAAAATGTAGGAGGTCATCTCCACATCCAGAGAGTCCAGACCATTCTCAGAAGCTTCCATTCTCGCCCAATGGATGGTGCCCTCTGTCAAGTACAACAACAGAGTTATGTCAGCAAATCAGTTAATATCTGACTGAGAACTGATGTCAGAACAGACCAAAACACTTCTAGAGTGGATTCCTTCTAATCCTGTGAAGGCTCATGGTTTTATTTTGAATATTACAATTTAAAATATTTTCTTTTATACATTTCACGTAAATATATGGTCCCAACAACTGGGACCCAGTGGCGGCTCACCTATAGGGGTGCTAAGGTGCCGCCCATCTGGAACTTCTCACCATTTTACATTGAAGACGTTAAAAAAATAATAATAATAATGAAAGAATAAATAGAAATATTTTGAAATGTATGTAAATATGTTTTTAGTTGTGTAGGATAAATATTTTATAGGTACTGATGAGTTACGTTCGGGAAAAAAAGAAAAAAAAAGATTGGTGATGTATTTCTGGACCCTGTGGGCGCAAGAATCTAATCCATAGACTCTTGTTAAAAATGGTGCATGAGCAGTTAGTCGACAACATTACAAGAGACCCAGGGACACGTCGAACGCGAGCTATACCCATCAGTACCGATTGTGTACTTCTGGTTCATATACAGTATGTGGGACCCGATCGGACCGGACCACTCCTTGCTTGCTGCGTCAAACTGCTGCTTCACTGTGGCAGCGGCTGTGTGCAACTGCTATGTTGCTACAACTGGCAATATCTACAATCAGCACATTTTAAAAGTATTCAATCATCTACTCGACAGCGAGTTGCCTTTTTGTTTTAAAATACTGTTGGGCATGTTAGTAACTGTTTTAACGCTGTAGCAAAAATCAAAGCACTTACAATGCAAGACTCCATAGAGCTAATGGCTGATTTGGCTAACGTTTTACCCTGGCCAATATGAACTTCCCAACCATGTATTTATTCAATAAGCTAATAAAGTTACTCAATAAGTAAGCTGAATAAAAGGTTATACCGTTGTTAATTAAAGGGCATCTTTAGTTGAATCTATTTGAACCATTTTCAGGTGATTTTGTTACTTTTTGACAAACCACTCCAATGGCAGTGGTGGTTTTACTGTTTAGTACTGGCTCGGTTTGAATTAAATTATACTGGTACCTACATATTTTTCGAACCTGTTGCACAAATTTGATTTCAAATGAATGTTTGATTCCTTTGTTAGCCTTAAAGCTAATTAATTTTGAGTAAACATTTTGAAAATGGGCCTTAATTGAATTATACAGATAGTATAAGTCCAGTCCAGTTGTCCAGAAGTCCAGTTGATCTTGAATTGAACGCCTTTTTGATGAATTATACAGATACTGGTATTCTTTATTGTCATTCCCACCACGTGTTGTACATGTGGTGGAGCAAAGATATGTACACAGGGTCTCAGTTACACCCAACAATAAAATGTAAAAGAAAAAAGTAACAAGATCTAAGACTATGAACTAAGAAAAACATCAACTAAATATACACTAAGCACTAATAGCATAAAGCTATTTCTTTACATCCCATAAAACAAAAGAGCAGAGAAAAATACAAACAGCAGCAAAGGAAGCTGCTGCTCAGCGAGGGGGAACAGAGCCATATATGGCTCTGAGGGGGAGGGACCAGAAACGTGTCTCTGTTCAAAATTTTCCTAAGTTCCAGAGTGTTCCAGAAATTACATACTGAACCTTTAATCAGTCTTCAATCTCCTGTTTACAGCTTGTACAAAACTCTGCTGCGCTTGCTGACAAATGCATAAATATGAACACATCACTCCTGTCCTTTCATCTTTTCACTGGCTTCCAGTTCAGCTTAGGATACAGTTCAAGTTGCTGTTTGTTTTTAAAGCTTTGAATGGCCTTGCAGCACCGTATATTTCACAACTTTTGAAAGTCCATCAGCCCAGCAGAGCTTTACGATCTGCCAGTCAACACCTGCTGGAGGTGCCGCTCAAGCTGCAAACAATGGGGGGACTGGTCCTTTTCTGTTACCGGCCCAATAGCCTGGAATACTCTTCCTCATGAGCTGCGTGTCATTTCTGATCTGGTTCTGTTCATAACCAAACTGAAAACCCACTTATTTTAATAATTTTAATGTTTAACTTTTAATGTTTAACTTTTACAATTTTAGTATTTAGCATTTTTTATCTGTGACCTTTTATTCGGGACGAAATTGTGTACACAGGGTCCCAGTTACATCCAACAAAAGTATAAAATGTAAAAATAAATAAATAAATAAATAAACAGTAATAAGATCTAAACACACTAAGCACTAGTAGTACAAAAACAATACGCCGAACAGCAGCACAAACATGAGTGTGTGAGCAGAGGAGTATGAATGAATACAGCAGCATGAAATAAATTAGCAGCAACATGATTTTTATTCACAGTGATTATCCTGTTAGATTCATGAGTCTAACAGCCTCAGGGTAGAAGCTGTTCCTCAGTCTATTGGTTCTACACTTAAAGTGAAACTAAACCCAAATTTAACTTTTTTTAGCTGATAAACTCCCTAGAATGTGTTTAAAATGTTTCTGAGCACTATTTTTGAGTTATTTTTCATGTATTTGTGCGTATTAGTTAAAATCGGCAATATTTGGTCTAAAAACGAGTATCTGTAGTCCTATGGGTTGAACTGTGGTATTGCACCCTGATTTTCTCATTAGTTTACGATTCGCACAGTCATTAATTTTCGCCCAATTTCGTCACATCCGCTGCTGCCTGTGTATAAAAGTGGAGCCACTCCCCCGAGAAGGTCACTCCCAGGTCACTCCCCCTCCAGAGTTCAGGGGTTGGATTAGCGATTAGCAACATAGCATTAGCATAGAAGAGCCACGATGTTCCAAGAAAGCTCTTCAAACTGATGTTCACCCACCCTTACACCATCAGGTTACAATCCGTTTGGAGGTGAGTACCATTTTACACCTTTCATTCCATAATTTATCTTTTGAGTACATGACGTGTTTCTTCATGTGCTGTGTTTGCGACCTGCAGCTTTGCTTCGGTGTGGCCCCACAAGGTCGTGGCGTTTTTATCTGTTGCTGATCAACGTTAGTTTGTGGTTGTGTTTAAATGCTCAAAATCTAGTGTTTCTTATGAACACCGCAGAGTGTGTGAACTCTTATGAACTCTGATAAAGAAGACCGTGACATAAAAAAACAATGGAGACTAGCTGGCGCTAATTTTAGCTGTTGTACTAGTTACAGTACGATGTTTTAGACACGGTGTACTTTTGCTGCAAATAATAATGTTGTGCATCAAAGGTATTTATAAAATAATGTGTACTTGTGAATGAGTATCATGGGCAGCAGTATTTATTTTGCACTGGGTCATCTGTTTAACAGATCAACAAAGTGAAAACAAGTACAGTATGCTTGTTTGTAAGGTGATTAAAATGTGTTGTTCTTTTTTTATTTCCATGAGGCGTTCCACATCCAATCTGAGCCGTGCATGCTTCACAGACATCAAGCATCAAGGAGACGTGTAGACATGTCACTTTGGAGGTGACATATGAGAGCTGATTCACCAGGTACATGTATTCATGTTTTATTTATTACTTTTGTACCCTACCCTCTGTCTGCAGGTATTAATATTATTAATTATGTTTTTATTATTTTATTTATTACTTTTATTATGGCGGACATTTATATAAAAAAAGTTTTAAAAAAGTTTATGCAACATTAATTCTTGTTTATTTGTTCATTGCTACCTGTCCCAACATTTTGGGGATTTGTTGACACTGTGAAATTTTGAATCAACATCTTTCTCCATTAAAATGTTACATTTACTCAGATTAAACTTTTGATCTTTTCTCTTTTCAGGACTGCAAATATCCAGGGTCGGGATGGAGTGAGGGAAGTCGACCGCTGCATCGTGTCCCAGATTTGTCCTCATGCATGAGGGAAAAAATAAATAAACAAATTGATTACAAAAACTAGTTGTCTATGATTCATTTTATTAACAGTAAGTTACTTCAAAACAACAAAAGGTTCTGAAAACACATGGGACACCACCCCAGCTCCTCTGTTTGGACGCAGTGGACAGCAGAACGAGGAGTCCCAACCACCTTCAGGATGCCCCACCTTCCAGCCAGAAACGAACACCAGGGTCTCAGCTGTACCAACATTGTCGTGGATGCAGGTCTCAGGAGATGAAGCTCTGGCCGAGACTCTGCATCATCTTCTTGGTTAAAGTAATCCTGGCTGCAATTACTCTGTGTGGCTGCTGGGTGCTTTGAGTCATCACAGTTATCTGAAAAGAACATTTTAAAGGATACACAGTACATGTATTGTTAAATTTATTGCAATTGGTTTGTTTTGCAATTGGTTTGGTTTGCATTAAGAAATATTTTCTCAATATTTTCTCATTAATCTTATCAGCTGTGCTGTGCCCAGTTTTGATTAGCTGACACATAGCTTAAACAAATACTGTATACCTGTCCTAACAAATATATATTGTACAAGCTTATCTAATGTTTCTAAACACGGATACAGTATTTGGAAACCAAATAAAAGATTTTACCACTGTTTGGTGCTAATTAATAGTCAATTCAAAAAACAATGTGTGTTTAGTTCTGGGTTGCATAACAAAAATAAGCCAAAGCGTCAAACAAACCCTACCCTATAGAGGGTAGGAAAAATCAATATTTTATAATATTTATTATGAAACGTTACTTTTGGAATGTGCTAAGTAATAAGATGTGGCAAATTAAAATGACAAAAACACAGCTGTACACCGCATGCCATGCAGCTAAACAGGTTTTTAATGTGTTCTGTGTTCAGAAGCATACGCATAAGCTGTGTGTGTGTGTGATTAAATGCACGCAACAACATTTTACAACTGTTATTTTGGTAAAAGTTTAGGTATTTACTTACTGAAGACGTGACTATCCGCCATTTTGAAATCTAATCTTGGGGAGGGGTGGGAGTTTACCACTAGAGGGGGCGTGAACACAGGACAACCTCAACCTCCTCCCCTGCTTGACTCTCGACACGCCTATTTTGAGGGAAAATTTCAAACTGCTTCGGGGGAGGAGTTACCGATCCACAGGGTGTGGAGTCGCTCTTTAATGTTCCTCAACCTCCTACCTGAAGGGAGCAGGGCTAAAAGTGTTGTGTGCTGGGTGAGTGGGGTCCATGACACCAATGGTCCTCTTCCTGCATCTGGAGGTGTAGATGTCCATGATGGTGGGGAGGCTGACTCCAACAGACTTCTGTGCAACCTTCACCACTCTCTGCAAAGCTTTTCTTTTTGCACAGAATGCTCTTCACTGCACACCTGTAGAAGGTGGTAAGGACTGTGCTTCCCAGATCAGCTCACCTCAGCCACCTGAGAAAGTAGTCTCTGATGAGCTTTCTTGATCAGGCTGCTAGTGTTGCTGTCCCAGCTCATGCCCCTTTTCCACTTGCCGGTTCGGGTCGGTTATTGCGCAATATATGCGTGCCAGAAGCGAGCTGGACGCATTTTCCACCTCACATATGAGCCGCGCCGCACCGCGATCTTGGACTGATTTCAGAGCAGGGTTCAGGCGAGCTGTAAGCGCGCCGTCCTTCACGTCATAAACACTGTCGATCACTGATTGGTCGGGGGGGAGGAGGCTGTTTGGAGGGGAAAGGTGCATTGTGGGTCTTTTCAGAACAACAACAGATCCTCCATCTGAGCTTGTCCTCGCTCGCACCAAACCGAAGTGTAGCTGATCGTATTGTTGGTGCTCGAACATAATAGACATCATGGCAAAAGAAAATAGTTAAGGGAACACTAGCTCCACCACGTGTGAGACGAGTAGGATCCTACACCCCGTCCACCGAAGGGCTACAGAAGTGAATGGAGACAGAGCTACATGTGAGCCGATCCGAATTGAACCAGACTGGACCAGACTGATCCGCTCTGCGCCGAGCGAGTGGAAAAGGGGCATTAGATTGTCATTCAGGCTCACACCCAAGCACTTGTAGCTGGAGACCACTTCCACCGCAGATCCTCCTATGTTAGGTGGAGTAGGTGTGTTTGTTTCATCTTAAGTCCACAAGCATCTCCTTCATCTTCTTCACATTGATGTGAAGGTTTTTCTCCCTACACCAGCTCTCCAGGTGTTCCACCTCCTGCAGCTACGGATATGCGAAATGGCATAAAATTCATATCACGATATGGATTGTGAAGGGTGGCGATAACGATATATATCATGATTTGTTTTTGGTTAAAAAACTTGCAATAGGAATAGGGTGTCCTTTTGACATCATTTATTTTGAAAACTGCTATACCACAAAATAATCTCAATCAAGATTCCACTACTAGGTCCAGAGAGTTTTTAAAATAAACAAATCAAGTATTATGGTGTGATCACACCGAACAGCGTTTCAACGGCAGGAGCGTCCAGCTTACATGCAAAGTCAATGGGGGACGCGCTTCCAGCCGCGTCTTGGCATCGGGCGTCACGTCACGTGCGTGTTGAGCATGCTGGAAAGCGTTTTTCCGTGCACGTGAACCCGCGTCAGCCTCCAAAGCACGCCTTGACCATGCTGAAGATTTCGCGGTTCAAACGTTCAAACGCCGTTCAACTCTCCCTGATTGGTTGATCAGGGAGAGTCGGGGGGAGAAGAGAGGGGGTCAGGGGGAGAGGGGGAGAGTCCCTATGTGACGCGGAAACGATTGCGCAACTACGTGACGTATTGTTTGTGGGACACAGAAAAAACCCGCGGAGTCATGGACTATGGAAGAGAAACTCATTGTAGCTGTGTGTTCGCGACAATTCCTTCACGACCAGTCAAGTCTGCTCCACAGAGACAGAGATAAAAAGCTCCTCGCCTGGCGGAGTGCAGTGAGGACTCGGTATACCGGTAAGCTCCTCCCACACACCCAGCAGCAGTTTCGCGTTCAGGTCTGGACACCAAGTGCGTCCACTTGCATGCGTGACGAGCTTTTTGGAAGTTGAAACGCTGTTCGGTGTGATCACACCATAAGGCTTCTTTTTTGTAGTGCATGAAGAATCTACCCAAATGGGGTTATCACAGGGACTGTGTCAAAGCCCCAATGCAGCCTTCTCCTCCAAGGGGTATGGTGAACTAAGCTTAACACTTGGGTATTACCCAGAGCGACTTTAGGGTAGTTCTACTTAAGGCTGAGTGGAGGAGATTCACCCAGACATGTCAACAACCTCCATTTTGCAAGTCACATCCTTATCTCACCCCACAACTCGCCCAACCTAGCAGCTGGGATTGGGTCGTGCCTCACGAGGAAACTTGAATTCAAGGTCGCTCTCCTCTGTTGTAGAATGGCTATTGTTACTGATCTGGTAATTTTTGGAATCTAGTAATAAGATTCCAGGATGTTGTTTAAAGTCAAAGCTAAGGAAACCTTTACATACCTCCCCTTATTGTTGGAATTGAACCAAGTCTCTCTAGTCCATGAACAGAAGGTGATGAAACAATGATCCAATATTTTGTGTTTTATCTTCTTTAAGCTTTTCCCTCTTCAGGGGTCACCACAACGAGTCATCCTCCTCCACCTCACTCTGTCCTCTGCATCCTCTGTCCTCACTCCAACTACCTCCATGTCCTCTTTACCTACATCCATATATCTCTTCTTTGGCTTTCCTCTTTGTCTTTTTCCTGGCAGCTTCATTTCTAACATATTTCTATCATTATACCCATTGTCCTTCCTTTGGACATGTTCAAACCATCGCAGTCTGGCCTCTGTGAAATAAACTTCTGAATAACGAGGCAAGGCTGTTCAAATGAAGTTCAAATTTAAAAGATTTAATGAATCTTGCAAGATGAGAACAGAATGATACAGGCAATGAGGCTGTTTGGGTCTGCTCTGCTCAGACAGTAACACAGCATGGATTAAGAACCCTCGTACAGTTGGGGGTGGTACCATGGGTGGAACGGGAGGTGTTTGTCTATCACCAGGTGGAAACTTCTGATAACACATGGAATCATGAGCACTCAGCAAATGGAAAGTGAGCATTCAGCATTTCTTATAATGCAGCAGTGTTTTTAGATTAACACAAGCAGGTCACTGTTTATTCAGCAGATAAAATGAGGAACATGACGTTAAAAAATAAGGAACAGGTGGTTGGTTTCACACAGATGGTCACAAAATGTGGTTGGTTTCACACAGGCATTTTGGAGTGCATGATTCTGAACATGATGTGAAAAGTTTAACACATAAGTTTAATTATGAGTTTAATACCTGAGAATGTATGATTCACTTTACAATTCCCTCCTTTTGTTCCGTCAGGAACAACTAAGACAATACAATTCACAACAATAACAAAATCAATATTCGTAATACAAGCGAAACCACAAAGAAAATCACAGTGTTATTAAATCATAAGTTATGCCTCCCCAGGCCTAACTGGATGATGTGAACTTGTGCAGGAAAACCCCGGTGGCAATGATGTAGAGGTGCTTGAGGGAAAAAGCTGCACAACACCCTGGCCCCACAGCGGTGACCAAATCTGGTGTCCATATCATCCTTACATTCAGTTGATCTATAAGAGAAGAAAAAAGTATGAGACTCTCAAAATAAAACATCAAATTACATGTGTCTAAGAGACTTTCCATGCAACCATCATTAACTAGAGATAGAATTAGCAAGTAGCTGTTTTTGTGCAGGTTAAAGACCTGCAAATAATGTGGCAAGCAACAGTCATGTTCAAAAACAATTGAAAACAGAACAATTGAGGATTAAAGTACAAAAGAAAATAAATGAACAAATGATATGTAATTTAATCAGGATAAAATGTTGATTTGACTTTTATGTGTTGATTTTTACTTGACTACATCAATAAAACAAAAAGGAAAAAATAAACATTAAGGAGACATGTCTCTTTAATTCAGAAAATGGTAGCCGTGATATACATGAGCCTCTGGGTTATGTCTGATCATAATTACCACAGAGACACATGTAAAACTCGGCTTTTCTGATTGTGCCGTTGACATATGGAACCATGAAGACGGGGTTACCGTTGTAGTCCCTTCGACCAGGACTCTGTTTGAGCTCTCTCTTAGCTGGATTGAGTTGGTTCACATTTTCAGGATGCAGGTACCATGTCATGAGACCTATCAGTGTTAGTCCCACAATGACTAGAGTATAGCAAAGCAACTCTTTCATCCCAGTGCATGTTCTAGGCGAAACAGGTTGTTTTAAAATTGTGCGTGGGATGCGTGTATCGAGCATTGTCTTATCTTTTCTGTCGTTGTCAGGAGTTCTTCTAAAGCAGTGTCTCCTGAGCGCGTAGATCCCTCGGTGGTATCAAATCGTGCAGATTCCGATACTTGCTGCACCCTTGTTGGCACCCAGCCTCTAAGGCTCTGGCGCGTTGCTCCTCTGGGAAGGAGGGAATTCTACCAAACTCGTTCTCCTGCCAGTGGGTCCTCTGTTGGTGACCTGGTACCTCGGAACGGCTTGCAGTGGGCGGCGTGGATCCAAGTAGCCCTCTCAGCGACTTTCACGGCCGTGTGGGTCACGAGCAACACCTGGTAGGGTCCCGTCCACCTGGGCGAGTTCCAGTGTTTCCTCCTGAAAGATTTAACCATAACAAAGTCTCCAGGAGTTATGTTGTGTAACTTTACCTGAGTTGGGCTGGGTAGCCCTCCCTGGCAGGGACGTGCAGAGGGGGGGGCTATGGGGGCTTGAGCACCTGCCCCTTTTCCTCCTTGCCCCCAAGTGCCTTTTTGGTCAAAAAAAAATTTTTTTTCTTTTTTTTTTAAATTTCCTATTCCTAAGCCCTCTTCTGACACATAATAACATACTAAAATTATTTATTTTATTTTATTATTATTATTTTTGTATTTTGCAAGAAAAACAACATAATAAGCCCTCCGGTCACGTACCAACACTACATTCCCCACAATGCAACAGTAGTAGTAGGGGTGGGGCCAATCCGATCTGGAGTTGTGTCTCATGAACCCAGAGTAATAAGACCTGCCTCACATTCACATTAGGGTCAGTGGGGGGAGCTGGCCCCCTTGGGGGCATTGCCGTTGGGGGGGCATGGCCCCACCCCTACTACTACTATTCAGCAAATCCCTTTCAGTTTGCAGCCAGCTACAGCGTGTGGACTGAGTGAGTAGCACTTTAGCTAACAGCTAGCCAACTTTTCATAGTAACATGTCCGCTGTGTGGAAGTATTTTACACTAAACACCACAAGACAGCAACGTGCAATGTCTGCAGAGCCATAGCACCACATTAAACTGCGGTCAAGTTAGTTTTATGTTGGACATTCGAGCTCCGGGGCTTCAGCGGGACGCCACTCTCACTGAACCGAAACAGGGAGACCGACCGTGGCCAGCTGCGTCCAGTCCGACCCGCTGTCTGACTGTCTCGAAGGACAGGCAGAGAGCGACTGACCGAAATCAGAGCCCCCGCCCCGGATTGAACAATAAAAACACACCGCTGAAGCCACGGAGCTCAAATGTTCACCGAGAAGTTGCTAAACTTCATCATAATTAATGACCAACAGCTATCAGCTGTAGAAAAATGAAGGATTTCGCAGCTTGATACTTGCAGCCAACAGTAAACAATCATAAAAAAGCATATTACTTAAAAATCATAAGAAAACTATGTTAAAAAACGAAACATAAACATTTACATTATAAAACAATGTAAAATACTAAAAGCAGGAACATGTCTGTCTGTGTTGGTTTATGCCAAGAACTTAACAGATGTAAAGCTATTTAATATTTTATTTAATCCATTTATTCATTAATTTAAAAGAGACAAAATAAAACAAATTAATAAAAAAGAAAACATTGAATGAAAAGAGTGCAAAAAGAAGAAGAAAAAAAAATCTTATATCACCCCCTTAAAATAAACATTGAACCAGTCCGGCCCTTCGCTTGTATCAAATTTGTTTTTTTGGCCCTCCATGTATTTGACTTTGACACCCCTGGCTTATGCAATAAGGAGCACATCGCCCATCCAAAACCTATCATCTCTCCATAATGGATATATGTCCAATCTTCTAACTTCCTTTGCTGCATAATGTACATTGCATTTATTCTAGCGTTAGGTAAATACAGTAGCTAATTTTTCTCTCGTGAACTTAAAAAGTTATTTGCAAAACATAAACTTTTATTTGCACACATCAGAAATCTTTTGTTGCGATTTTAGGCTCTGCCCACAACGTCATGTGAGAATTGCAAGCAAACCTTTGAATGACAAACAAAACTTAGATTAGCAAGCAAAGATTTCTGACATGCGCAAATAAGTTTGTTTTGCAAATAATTAGCAACATAATTGCAAAAAATGTCAATGACCTCACTGAGGTCATTGACATTTTTCGAGACATGACCAACAGAAAAGAAAACTGCTGCTACACAGTTGTTTTAATAAGGGGCAGATATGATAAGATTTTTTTTCTTCTTCTGCTACCTTTAATTTTATATCTGTTTTTTTTTTCTTTCATGTGTTTGTAAATTGTCTTTGTGTTTTAAATCTGAAATGAATAAAAATAAATAAATAAATAAGAAGAGAACAAAAATAGCAAAAATGCTTAAAAGTTGGAAGTTTGTTTTTAAACAGTTCACCATGATGGAAAAGAAGATTTTGGATCTTAGATTCAGTTTGGGGAAAAAAAGAAAGTCAAGAGACCGAAATAAATAAGAGACATTGGCCTCCACTCAACACAGAGAAGATGAGACAATGAGGAAAAAAGAGAAACTGACAAGAAAAAAAGAAGAGGAAAGATTGAAGAAAATGTATATAGGTACTTACAAATACACTAAGACACAAATAGAGATATATGTATACATTTTGGTGGTCAGCTAGTCTCAGTAGGCTTTTCTCATGGTGACATGCATTAACAATTCAATTTTTGCTTTTGTTTAGTTTTCTTCTGCAGTTCCACATTAAAGTTTGATGCAGCTCTGCTTTTCTGAATGGACCATCTTCATCTCCACTGCAAGTGTAGCAAACCAGGCAGCTCTTTCTTTTATAGATTACAGTACACTAAAAAGTTGCATTGTGGCCTTGTTTACATTTTTTATAGTGTAATTCTGTAAAGACAAAATATATCTGGTGGTGTAGCTCTGATTTACATATCTTGCTAAATCGCAGGTTTGAATATTGCAATACTTTCCTATAACAAAGTAGACCTGCAGAAAGAAATTACTAATAAAATATTTTACATATGCTCTGATGCATGCTCAATAATCCAGGTAGAAAAATCTAAAAAAGCTAAGTCTGGTCCTCTGGACATTCAAAAAACAAAACAAAACAAAGCACAAAAAAAATGTAGAAACGTTTCGTCTGGGTTAAAATTAAATCTCAGGAAGTCCAACATTTCACTGATCACATCAACTCTGTGGATAAATATATCAAGTTCACACGAGAAGATGTAAAAAATGGCAGGTTGGCTTTCTTGGACTGTGAGGTCTCAGTTTCTGATAGAGGAAATTTGCAAACTGATGTGTACCGCAAACCCACCCACACAGACCAGTATTTACAGTTCGACTCCCATCACCCTCTGGAGCACAAGTTAGGAGTCATCAGGACTCTGTACCACAGAGCAGACAGCGTCCCCACTAACTTAGGAGCCAGACAGAAGGAGAAATCACACACAAAACAGGCTCTAGGGAAATGTGGATATCCTAACTGGGCCTTCCTGAAAGCAGAGAAGAAACCCAAACAGGACTCCAGCCAACCATCAGGTGAAAAGAAGGAACCCAGACCCAGACCAGTGGTCATTCCGTATGTTGCGGGAGTTTCAGAGACATTGAGACGTTTATTCTCT
>JBBPBX010067031.1:0-19512 GCA_038048925.1 Garcialebias charrua
TCATTTTTTTTTTATTTAATTTGAAAATCAAATAAAAAATGCTTTTTGAGTGTTATTTTAAATCTCTTCAGTATTTAAAATGAGCATAAATTGTTTGTCTGTACCTTTGTTATTCTAAAATTTTTTATTTAAAATAAACAGGAATTTTTGTTTGTGTACAGAACAATTTTAAAAGCTGGTAACTCACCATAAAAATGCTGACTTCTTTATGATGTTTTTGAGAAAACTCATCTGTCAACGTCTTTTAACCAACAGGGGGCAGCTTCGAGTCACGAGGAGACTAAATTTTTCATTCAGTATTTAAACTAAAACTACCTTTTAGAGTTAGTTTCTAGTGTGTTCGTGATAAACGCTCGAACTGCGGTCTTGTCAGAGACAAATTTATGTTGTTAGACAGTTTAGATGGCTTAAATGAGTTTTTAAACGCTCAGTGAAATCTCTTTTCACCGTGTGTGTGTGAATGTGACTGCTTGTCGCCCGAAACGCATCAGGAAATGACGACACAAATAGGCGGGTCGACGCAGCGCGTCACCAGCTCTGCTGTGCTGAGCGAGGCGGAGCTCGCTACACAGATACGTGACGTCAACCAATCAATCACAGTGCTTGTAGTCCTTTTCCCAAGCAACCATGGTAAATGTAGTTTTCTAACCTTCGACCAATGAAGTACCGGAAATGACGACAAAGTGGGTTGGTCGCAACGGCGTGCGTTCCCACTACAGCGAATCAGCGTTCGCTACGAGTGATTGACAGCTCCCAGCTCTCGTTTCATCCAATCACAGCTCATAAACAAACGTGTACTTGGACACGTAGCTCTAACGTTAGCTCGCACAACAGACCACAACTTTATAGACTCTTAAAACAACTCAAACGCTTCAATTTAACTCCCCAAAACTCTGAAACATGCGGCGAACACACCTAGACAGGCCAACTTAGTTACGCTCAGTAACACAGCACTGCAGCTGTTGAACAAACACGGACTCACTCGGAGCGCGTAAAGGTCGGTTCCGGTCCACTTCGTCGTGGAGCAGAAACTTGGGTCTGAACAGAACCACTATCCGACTACGTTCTACAGTAATATGCTTCTATGACCTGCTCTAACATGTAAAATGCCACAACAGCAATCTTGTAGATGTTAAATTAGCTTTCAGGCTTCTGACTCGGCGGTCAAACAAAGCGTTGTACAGGAGTCTGCGTGAACTGGACCGAAACGACCAGAACCACCACAGACCACGGCTGACAAAACTTCACCTGAATGCTTCCAACAGCGTCTAACAGAGTTGAAACAATAATAATCTCACAGCTTCAAATGATAAAAACATGCAGAATCTGCCTGCTTTGAACACTTCCAGCCAAAATCATTATCCTCAGAGTTTAAAACTTGGATCCACTTATGCAAACATGACGTTACAGTTCATGAGAAACCACAGAAATCAATAAACTTTCAGAACCACGTACGAAGGCCACCAGATGTAAGAATTATGAGGAGGTCAATATTAATACTGACCTCTTTATCCTTAATTAATCTACTTATTCAGATTGAATAGTAAATTCACGGATTCTGTTCTTTTTCAGTTTACCCAATATCTCTGTGATCTTTATGATGGATAAATAAACAGAGCCATTAAGTGACAAAGACGTTAACTTAGTTTGATATGTCAAAGAGACACTATCATTTATTTAAAATAAATCAACTAAATTAACACCATTACACTTGATTGACATGATTTCACTTTCTTTCAAATTAAAACGTCAGCACACTTAAATTCAACACAACAGACTTCAATATTGGATGTTAACATATTTAGTCTGTGGGCTCTTTAAACTTAAAATAGTTTCCGGCTTAGATTGAGAGGGGAAAAAGTAGGAGGAAAGATTTAAGAAGAATTGGGAGGTTAAGAGAGGAAGTTTATCTTGCATTTATGAAACCAGATGACACTCTTCCGTACGTGTCCAGCTAAGATATCATCACACCTCCAGCAAGCAAACAGCTGCTCCTTTACCTTAAGACGTCCGCCTTGGTTCTGGTAAAGAGCTGTGGTCAACTTTAGACTGACAAGTCGTCGGTCCCGCAAGTCCAAGCTGGACTCCACGCGTGTTTACCTTGTCGGTGTCGGTGATACTCGCTTTCATCGGCAAAAGTCGTGACAGTCGTGGTTTCTTGGCTCAAGATAATTTATTCCAGGAAGGAATAACAAACGCTCGTTCGAGGTGGACTCATAACAGCCTGTTATCAGTCAACAGCCTGTTATCAGTCCTTAGCTGAAGACGCAGGTCGTTAGCTCTTGACCAAAACGTACCCAGCTCTTGGGAAAGGTTCACATCTCTTTGAAATTCCCAACAAACTCTCGAAGCGTTCTCGCACAGTAAGAACTTAAAAAGCAGGAACAAAGAGAGGAGTGGACTTGCCTTATCAGGCCCAAGGTCAGCCAGAGCAGAGAGAGCTTTGTTTAGGGAACAGACAGAGAAAGCTGGAGCCTTGTTCATGATTAAACTGTCTTCTTATTTCTAAACAAAACAGTCGGGTCTCTGTGACCCGATATTTCCCTTTAACACAGCAGTGAAACACAGTTTAACTCTCAAAGAATAACACAGCTTAAAAGCACACATCATGAAAATGACAAAAGTTATTCTTTTGATCACATCAGCTTAAAATCAAAGATAGAAATAGTCTCTTATTGGTGACTATGTTATCAGATTATAGCTAAATGAATGATTTTGTAGTAAATGTCTTGCTTTACTGAGAGGTCAGTAAAGGTCATCACTGGACAGTTCAAAGACCTTAATTTGACCCTGGGTAGGTCCACTACACATACATAGATGACAAAAATGGACATTTATCATTATTTATTATACACATCTACATATCTACATACTATGCCTCGTATACATCCTTGCATCTATTTGTGTGGGGTTGTGAGCGTGCATTAGTGTATAAGGCTTCTCCGAGATGGTGTAGAGGCAGGGCAGCCGGCTCAGGACCAGAAGGTCCCTGGTTCGATCCCCGGTCACTGCATACCTTGTTGTGTCCCTGGGCAAGACACAACCCCAAGTTGCGTCCGATAAGACTGGCAACGCCATGCATGGCAGGCTACTGCTACCGGTGTACGAATGTGTGTATGAATGGATGGATGGCTGGTACTGTGAAGCGCTTTGGGGCCCCTAATAGTGGGCTGGAAAGCACTGTACAAGTAAGCTCCATTTCCCATTTACCATTCTCTAATAGAACATTCAATAGTGACCGTGAAGCATCAGAGACCCGACCCCCAAGACCCGAGGCAGACAAAGGGGGGACCAGAGCCCAAGACCCCAAGAGGGACCCCGGGCGCGGAGCCCCCAGGGCCACCCAAACCGGACGAACGACTCACCCACCCCCCAGATCCGACCTTAGGGGAGAACCGAAAGAGCCCCACCAGCGACTACACACAATAACACCCGGGGCCAACAGCGACATACTCACAGGCCCCCGCCGGAACCCGTTGCACTGACGTAGCACCAGGCCTAGGCACCAAGGCCCAGGCACCGAGGACGCACACCCCTCAGGCCCAGGCCCAACAGGACCAGAGGACCCGAGCCCCACCAGGTGGCCACCAGGTCGAGCGACACACGCCCAAACGCCTAGCCCCCAACACCGAGGGCACCAAGCGCGCTGGCAGGCAAGGGCACACCCCACTAGGGGGGCACGTGTCAGGGACGCGACACCAAGCAGCCCCAGCTGTATCAAAGAGGGGGCTGTCTGAGTCCCGGCCTGACAAATAGTCATAATTAGATTTTTTAAACAGCATTCTTTGATGAACATCTACTTTAAGTAAATTTCCTTACAGAGGCCATGCTCATCCATTCAACCATCCATTATCTTCTGTCAGGTTGCAGGGGCAGCAGTTTACTTCTACTTCCGGCACTTGGCAAAGCAGGTCGCTTCTCTTTTTGCTCCTCTCCTCCCTAAAGTTTTCCTCCCCCTGCTTTTGCATTTTTGTCTCGTCTGTAACTCTTCAGCGCTCACTCGAACCAATTTGAAATGGATTTAATTGCGTGGGTTGTTTCCTCTATCGATAATTTTTTTCCACGAAGCGCTCCGGACCAGGAGAACCGGCGTGCCCCATCGACACGCATGCGGTGGGCTACATTATGGACTCGTGGGGCGAGTGGAAGTTAATGTGTCTGACCGTTCTTTCTGTCGAAGACGTGGAAGATTTGTGGATTATTGGAATATTGGTGGCAGCTGCTCTGCTTTTTGGCATTGGCGGAGGTTTCTGCTACTGGAAGCTGAGGGAGACTGCCGCGGCGATCAACGCGCTGGCGAAACTTCCTGCTCAACAAGATTCTTTGATCCGGGCTATGACCTTAACGACCCAGCTGTTGTACGAGCTGAATCGCACGATGGGAGCAGTGGTGGACAGCCGCGGACCTGCAGTGCGTTTTGGGACTTGTTTACAACCGACCGGGCTTCATCAGGGAACAGATGGGGATTTGTAGCTTGGAACCTCACATGATCCGGCGATTTGGACCTAGACAGCACCTGGACTTCAAGGCTGCAGTCAAAGCACACTGTAGCCTGGCCTGAAAATAAATAAAGCAACTAATCTAATCGGGACTCAGAGCAACCTTGAAAAGAGGCTGACTGTAAACTTCTCCTGGAGTCGAAAGCTGTTGAAAACTGTCGCTGCCCCCCTCCCCCCAGAGGTCTCTGTGTGCATTCAGATGGAGCCGAGCTGAGGCCATCTGCAGACTATGCTTATCTGAAATGATTACTCACGGACTATATCCCTGCTTGCCATCAAATGCAACATGTCTTTGTCTTTATCCGTGCTGAAGCTGGGAGAGTTTTTTCGACTTTATCATAGAGTGTCCTAAGACAAAATGTGATAGATTCTTTTTTGAATACCAATGATTATCCGACTGTATGTTCCTTTTTCCATATCTGATTGTTGGCGGCGCGGTTTTATACTGCTGCGGCTTCCGTGCGTACGTCCCTCTTCGGATGGTGCGTGCGCCAATTGCAAAACTTTGTACCTTGGTGCAAATATGCCAATAAAGATATATTCTATTCTATTCTATTCTATTCTTAAGCAGGAAGGCCTAGATATTGTAGGGTTTCTGGGTTCTGGTCCTGCATGTTGTGTTTTTTCTCTCATGTTTACCAGTCCCTCCTTAGCATTTCTCCTCCTGTGATCCAGCACTGTCGCACCTGTGTCTAATCCTAATCACCGCAGGTGTCTGTCATTTCACCTTGTCAGTGTCTGTATATATTCAGCCCCTTGGTGTCTTGTCGGTGTCTCTGGATTGTCCTTGTCCTAAGGCTTCATGCTCGTCATCCCTCTGTGTCTCCTCTGTTAATGTGAGTCTGCTACCCCGACAGCTTTTTTTGTTTTGTTTATTCAGATTAAACATTTTCACTTATTTTACTGGAGTCTCCTCGTCTTCCTGCTTGTGGGTTCCACACACAGACACGATCATGATCATGATAGATGCTGGTGAGGATTCTCAGTCGTCCAGGACATGATCAAATAAAAAAAGGCGTTCAATACAGAAGAACTGGACTTTATTTGTAGCAACAAGACGTTTCGCTTCTCATCCGAGGAGCTTTATCAATTCAGTGAGGAGACAGTGAGAGGGAGAAGTTATAACAGGATAAGCCATTGACACGCACCAACATATGTAAATTGGAAACTAACACCCCCACATACTTGGGATAACACGTACCTGTGACCCATTCAAAGTTCAGTGTGTGAAAACAGAGCTTACAGAAAACACACACACATCCTACTGTATGTAAATTGACAAGTATAAATACTCAATTGAGAGCTGAAAATCATAGCATGATGACACCAACAGAACCACACCATCTGCAAATAGGAGAGATGGAATCCTGACAGCACCAAAGTTAACTCCCTCTGCCCCCTTGCTGCACCAAGAAATTGTGTTCATTAAAGTCATGAACACAATCTATGAGAACAAGCAGCCCTGGCGGAGTCCAACTTCTATCCTGAATGGGGTCTGACTTACTGCCGGAAATGCAAACCTGAAAGTTATGCACCATAACTCATGTTCCCTGAAGGAAGGGAACGAGGTGTAACATACTTGCTATGGGAATTGCGCCCCTCACGATTACCTGAAAGAATATACTCATGCCTTAACGGCTAGGGGCGTCACTGCCAAGCCAGAGGCCCCACCCTCTGGGTACTTAAGTGGCTTGCGCCCCTCCATCTTTCTCCAAAGTTGCACTTCACTGAGCTTTCAGCATTGAAAAGGGCCAGTTATGTTGTACCTCGTTCCCTTCCTTCAGGGAAAATGAGTTATTATGGTGCATAACTTTCATTTCCCTTTCAGTTGGTCTCTCGGTGCAACATACTTGCTATGGGAACGTAATCCATTCACACCCTTGAAATGCTCAGTAAAATGCATGCTAGAGTGAACGTCTGCCTTTGACCAACAGGTACCTCAAGGCTACTTTCTACTGTGTGGTAGAAAGGACAGCCTGAGTGACGTCAACTGCAGTAACATCCAAACTGTAATGCTTTGCGAAAGTATTTAATGAGCTCCAATTTGCAGTAGCACAAATGTCTGCGACTGGCACACCCTTAAATAATGACCAGGAAGTGGCCAAACCCCTAGTGGAGTGAGCATGTACTCCAGGAGGTACCTGTTGACCTTTAATACTGTAGGCCCTTTTAATGGCCTCAGTCACCCAATGTGAGAGGCGTTGTTTTGATAGGGCTCTCCCTGTAGCAGGTGCTGCAAAGCAGACGAACAGTTGGTTTGTTTTCCTTCATTCGGCTGTTTTTTGCATGTAGGTGCGTAAAGCCCTCACTGGGCAGAGAGCCTGTAGTCTTTCCTGTTCCTGAGTAAGGACAGGGGCAGGTGGAAAGGAGGAGAGATCAAAATCTAGACTCCTATGGTTCAGAGTCAAGACCTTGGGAATGTATGTGGGATTAGGCCTTAGTGTGAACTTTGACCCATCAGGGACGAATCTGGTACACATTGGATGTACAGACAATGTATGGAGGTCACCCACGCGTTTTGCCGAGCAAAGTGCCAGGAGTAGAGCTGTTTTATTAGATAGTAAATCTATCTTAACCTTGCTCAGTGGCTCAGTGAATGGGCCTACCTCCTGGGTTTGGATGTGGGCTGCCCCATGTAGGGAGAAGGCACATGTCTTGGACCTGGGGGGTATAGAGTGTGCTTCGGGATTATGACTGGAGCGTGTCGTTATTGTTTGTCTTTCTATGACTGAGGGTGAGGATGAGAGTCAGAGTCAGAGAGTCAGAGTCAGAGAGTCTTTATTGTCATTTGCACCGCATGTGGTACATGAGATGAAAACGAGATTATGTACACGAGGTCCCAGTTACATCCAACAACAATGAAAGAGAAAAACAGTAATAACATCTAGAACTAACTAAGAAAAACATCAACTAGTAATACACTAAGCCTAATATAGTGGGAATAAACAGCAGCACGAACATGAGTTTGTATGAGCAGATGGTCACAGATGAATACAGCAACAAGAAAACAGATCAGCATCAGCATGATGTGATATTTTGCAGTGTTTATTTTTATTTTATTTTTATTTATTCATGAGTCTAACAGCCTCAGGGTAGAAGCTGTTCCTCAGTCTAGTGGTTCTACATTTGATGCTCCTCAACCTCCGTCCTGAGGGGAGTGGGGCAAAGAGTGAGTGTGCTGGGTGAGTGAGGTCTTTCATGATGCAGGTGGCTCTTTTCCTGCATCTGGAGGTGTAAATGTCTGTGATGGTGGGGAGACTGACTCCAACAGACTTCTGTGCAGCCTTCACCACTCTCTGTAGAGCTTTCCTCTCTTCAACTGTGCAGCCTCCATGCCACACGTTGATGCTGGAGCACAGGATGCTCTCCACTGCACACCTGTAGAAGGAGGTGAGGACTGGGCTGCTCAGACCAGCTCGTCTCAGCCGTCTGAGGAAGTAGAGTCTCTGATGACCTTTCTTGATCAGGCTGGTGGTGTTGTTGCTCCAGCTGAGGTTATCATTCATGTGTACACCCAAGTATTTGTAGCTGGAGACCACTTCCACTGCAGACCCACCTATTTTCAGTGGGGCATGGTTGTGTTTGTTCCTTCTGAAGTCCACAATCATCTCCTTTGTCTTCTTCACATTCATGTGAAGATTGTTCTCTTTGCACCAGCTCTCCAGGTGTTCCACCTCCTGTCTGTAGCTGGACTCATCATTGTTTGTAATGCATCCCACCACCGCTGTATCATCTGCAAACTTAACAATATGACAGCCTGGAAGTGTGGCTGTACAATCATATGTGAGCAGAGTGAACAGAAGGGGGCTCAGCACACATCCCTGAGGAGAGCCAGTGCTAAGGGTTATGGTGGAGGAGGAGAAGTTGTGGATCTTCACGGACTGTGGTCTGTCTGTTAAGAAGTCTAGTACCCAGTTACAAATAGAGGGGCTTAGTCCAAGTGTAGATAGTTTGTCTATCAGAGTTTGGGGGATCATGGTGTTGAAGGCAGATGTGAAGTCCACAAAGAGCAGACGCACGTATGAGTCCTTCTGATCCAGGTGGGTGAGAGCAGTGTGGACCACGGAAGAAATGGCGTCCTCTGTTGATCGGTTCTCACGGTATGCGTATTGATGAGGGTCCTCATTGATGTTGACGGTTGCCTTGATGTGGGACATGACCAGTTTCTCAAAACATTTAGCGACTATCGGGGTGAGGGCCACCGGTCTATAGTCATTCAGACCAGTCACTGTGGAGCTCTTTGGGACTGGGATGATGGTCGCGGTCTTCAGGCAGGTGGGAACTAACTCCAGTGCAAGTGAGGTGGTGAAGATGTCAGCCAGCACCTCACAGAGCTGGTCCGCACATTCCTTCAGAACTTTCCCTGGGATGTTGTCTGGTCCGGTTGCTTTATGAGGATTAATCTTTCTGAGACTGCCTCTCACTTCTGCTGCGGACACCCTGAGATGCTCTTCATCTGGTGATGAGGTGAGTCTGGTGCTAGCAGGTCTGTTTGGATCATCAAAACGTGCATAAAACTTATTGAGGGCATCAGGCAGAGATGGGTCCCTGGGGCATTGTTTGTTTTTGCCTTTGTAATCTGTTATGCATTTAATACCCTTCCACATGCTCCGTGGGTCTTGTGAGGTGAACTGTCCCTCGATCCTCTGTGCATACGTGGCCTTGGCCTTCTTAATGCCATCCTTCAGTTCATTCCTGCTTTTCCTCAGCTCCACTTTATCTCCTGACTTGAATGCAGTGTCTCTGGCTGCTAACAAGGCGTGAACTTCTCTATTTAACCAGGGTTTCCGGTTTGGGTAGGATTTCACATATTTTTTTATGGATACATTCTCAGAGCATGTACTGATGTAACCCAGGACTGAGGAAGCGTACAGATCCATGTCCACTGAACTTCCATCAGTAGCTGCTTCCCTGAAAACAGACCAGTTTGTCCTCTCAAAACAGTCTCTCAACAAGGGGGAACTATCTTGAGGCCAGATTGTTATTTGTCTTTGTTCCGGCTTGGACCGCCTGAGTGGGGGGAGTTCTCTTGGGGCCAGAATCAGAGAGTCGTGGTCTGAAGATCCGAGCGCTGGGCGTGTCTTCGCCGTGTATGCCCCCTTTACATTTGTGAAGACTTGGTCGAGCGTTTTATCTCCTCTCGTTGCTGTGAAGACATTCTTATTGAAGGCTGGGAGGGACATCTGAAGATCTACGTGATTGACGTCCCCGCAAACAATGAAAAGCCCCTCAGGATATTTACACTGCAGCGAGGTGAGTAAGTCATGAATCTCTCCCTGGGCGTCGTTAGCATTAGCATCGGGTGCTATGTAAATAACGCTGATTATGATCACTGAATAGTCACGTGGCATATAATGCGGGCGACACCTAACTGTGATCAACTCCACGGCAGCTGAACAAGCTCTTTTTATCACAGCACAGTTCGTGCACCAATCTTTGTGTACGTAAATACAAACACCGCCACCTCGCGTTTTCCCCGTAGTCTCGATGCACCGGTCTGTTCTGAAGAAGAGCCGGTCGTCCAGCTCGTAAACAGAGTCTGGAGTGTCCTCAGAAATCCACGTTTCCGTAAGACAAAGCACAGAACATCTTCTCATCTCCTCCGACGTGGTTACCCTCAAACGAAGTAGATCCATCTTGTTGTCGAGGGAGCGAACATTAGACAGGAAAAGAGCCGGCATCGGGGGTTTACCGGTTTTAGCGTCTTTCCGCATTCTCGTCATAATTCCTGCACGACAGCCCCGCTTCTTTTCACGAGAGCATCGCTTCCTTTTCTTTCCCCTGGAGCGCATCTGTTTCCAGAAGGACGTTTTTAGCAGGTCCAATCTTCCGAGTTCTGATTTGAGTTCGTTGCTGATTTCAGCTGTGCCCTGTGGTAAATCCGCTCCGATTCTTAACAGTTCAGTTCGGCTGTAATTCACCCGCAAAAAACGCGCAGAGTCAGGTACAAAAACACTATTAAAATTACTAAAAACTAGAGATGATCGGGAACTCGTGAAGCTGCGGCTGCACTGAGCGCGGCCATCTTTGATGAGGGTGGGTCTGAATGAGTGTGTCTGTGTATGAATGTTTAAGTGTCAGGCTGGGACTTGGACTGCCCCTTCTCTGATACTTCTGAGGCTACCTAGTGTCGCGCTCCTGCCACGTGGCCCCCTGGTGGGTGTTCCTCTGCCTGCGGGCGTGCTTGGGACCCTCACTATCTGGGGCTGGGCGCTTGGGCGTTGGTCGGCTCGGCCTGGTGGCTGCCTGGTGGGGCTCGGGTCCTCTGGTCCTGTCGGGTCTGGGCCTGAGGGGTGGGCGTCCCCGGTGCCCGAGCATCGGTGTCCGGCCCTGGGGCTACATCGGTGCAGCGGGCTCTGGCGGGGGCCTGTGTATTTGTCGCTGTTGACCCCGGGGGGTCATTGTGTGTGGTCCCTGGTGGGGTTCGTCCGGTTCTTCCCCTTGGTCGGATCTGGGGAGTGGACGAGTGGCTCGTCCTGTTCGGGTGGTCCTGGGGACTCTGGGCTCGGGGTCCTTCCTGGGGTCTTGGGCTTTGATCGCCCTTTCGTCTGTCTCGGGCTTTGGGGGGACGGATCTCTGATGCTTCACAATCGCTACTAAATGTTCTATTGGAGGAACCTTATTCACTTATGCATGCTCACAACCACACACAAATGGATGCAGGGATGTATATGTAGATATATGTAGATGGGTATATAAATGAATATAAATATATATGTATGTATACTGTATATATATTTGTAGGTATGGGTATGTTTATATATAGAAATCTAATGCAAGGTCATGAATATTATCAGTCTTTATGCTTGTATGTTTCGTTGCTGTGTTCTGTCATGTGCTTTGCAGGATTGTGGACGGAGGTTTGGTGTGTTTGCCTTGTGCTCTTTTTGTGGATAATTGTTGTTTTGTTGTCTCACTTTCTCTTTTCTTTCTTTCTCTCTATTAAAAAAAAAAAAAAAAAAAAAATAAATAAAAAAATAATAATAATAATAATAAAAATAAAAATAATAATAAAAAAAAATACATATTGGAGTGAGAGGATGGCTATAAGGTGTGAAGGGAGGCCATCTATAAATGGAAAAAAAAATAAAAAAATAAAAAAGACAATAAAGTTGATCATCGAACTGCGACCTAGGGTGTCCTGGTGCCAAGAGCACATATGGACACCCTTATGCCTGAACATGGTGTTCGTTATGGATAATCCATGACGAGCGCAGAAGTCCAATAACAGAGCACCACTCGGGTTCAGATCAGGGGGCTGTTCCTCCCAACCACACCCATCCAGGTCTCACTGTCATTGCCCACGTGAGCATTGAAGTCCCCCAGTAGAACAATGTATTTAACACTATTTATTAACAACAAATAAAAACAGAACACCGCTACTGCGGCTGCCAGTTATTTTTAGGCCCGTCAGCACATGACCGATCAGCAACCTCAATTTGTCCCAAAGATAAATGCTCCTTGCCTGCGGAGCTGGCTGCAGCCGTTCAGGGTGGATGGTCAAGTATGAAGTCTCATCCATTTGTGGACAGCGCACACAGTTTCCGCACGGACTGATGTCCGCTTGAGTCTGCGGGAGCCTTAACCCTCAGCACTGGCTCCCCTCAGGGCTGTGTGCTGAGCCCTCTCCTGTTTACCGCACTCTGCTCACACATGATTGTGCAGCTACCCATCCAGGCTGTCATATTGTAAAGTTTGCAGATGATACAGCGGTGGTGGGATGCATCACAAACAATGAGTCCAGCTACAGACAGGAGGTGGAACACCTGGAGAGCTGGTGCAAAGAGAATAACCTTCACATCAATGTGAAGAAGACAAAGGAGATGACTGTGGACTTCAGAAGGAACAAACACACCCACACCCCACTGAACATAAGAGGATCTGCAGTGGAGGTGGTCTCCAGCTACAGCTGCTTCCGGGGTCCCACAGGCCAAAAAGGCCCAATAGGACTCCTTCTTCAGCCTGACAGCATCCCTCACCGCCGGTGTCCACCACCGGGTTCGAGGGTTGCTGCCACGACATGACACGACTTGGGTGTACACATGAATGATAACCTCAGCTGGACCAACAACACCACCAGCCTGATCAAGAAAGATCATCAGAGACTCTACTTCCTCAGGCGGCTGAGACGAGCTGGTCTGAGAAGTTCAGTCCTCACCTCCTTCTACAGGTGTGCAGTGGAGAGCATCCTGTGCTCCAGCATCAACGTGTGGCATGGAGGCTGCACAGCTGCAGAAAGAAAAGCTTTGCAGAGAGTGGTGAAGGCTGCACAGAAGATGTTGGAGTCAGTCTCCCCACCATCACAGACATTTACACCTCCAGATGCAGGAAAAGGGCCACCTGCATCATGAAGTACCCCACTCACTCAGCACACACACTTTTTGTCCCGCTTCCCTCAGGAAGGAGGTTGAGGAGCATTAAGTGAACCACTAGACTGAGGAACAGCTTCTACCCTGAGGCTATTAGACTCATGAATATCTAACCAGAATAAACACAGTGAAAAATCACATCCTGTTTCTGCTGATCTGTTTCATGTTGCTGATTTCATTCATACTCATCTGCTCACACTTTAAATTTTTTTCTAATTTACCCTATACAGGTCGTCGCATTGAATCATGAAAACTCATTTTCAAGAGAGACCTGTTTTTGTGGGAGCAGATAGTGGGGGGCTTGCTCATGGGCCCAGAGTGAGGCAAATGAGGATGGAAGCAGGTGTGGGTGTTTCACCTTTTCCACCCATATTTTTGATGCTGATGGTACCGGGAGTTGAACCTGCAACTTTCCGATCACAGGCCCATCTTCTCTAACCTCTGTGCCACCACTCCTCTAAACACACAGACTCAGGTTCGTGCTGCTGTTCGCTGTATTGTTTTATAGTATTAGTGTTTAGCGTATTCTTTGTTCATATCTTAGATTTTATCATGGTTTTTCTTTACATTTTATACTTTTCTTGGAACTGAAACTCTGTGTACACAATTTCATTCCACCACATGTACCACATGTAGTACAAATGACAAATACAGAAACCTTAACCTTAATGATGGAGCCAGGGCGTGGCCAACGGTTTCAATAGTAACTTTTTTTTACGTGTGGATGAAGCCACACACCAAGTTAGAAGTTGGCACATTGCCTATTTTTCAAGTTCCAGCTCACAAGATAGACAGTTATGTAGGTAGCCATCTTGGATTTTGGCTTGGCCACTCAATTTTTGATAGTGACCTTTCTTATGCCTACATGCAGCAACACACCAAAATGAAAGTTGGTACCTCACTTATTTTTCATATCATCATTCTCAACCCGAATGGACAGAATGGATTTTCAATTCCCCATCTTCGCTCGGCGACTAGGGACAGAAATCAACTTAGGAACTGAATCTGGAGGACAAATGAAACACATTTCCTCACACTGCTGCTCTTTACTTTCTCTGCTCTACCGGTTTGTATTTTTAATAATTTATATCTTAACATGCTGTATGTACATTTTTCTTTCCTCCAATAGAAAGTACACCTGGACCAGTCATTCTGTGTTAGTCTGTTTATACTTCCTATCCTCCCAAACCCCAGCTGGTCGAAGCAGATGGCTTGTCCTGAGCCTGGTTCTGCTGGAGGTTAACAGGGAGTTTTTCCTTTCCACAGTCTCCTTTGTGCTTGCTCAGGATGGGAGACAGTGATGAAGAGAAGAATCAACGCATCTGCTGGCTTCCTTAGATAAACTTTACTAATTCAGTTTTTATGTATGTGAATGTTTTTGTACAGTGCCCTGAGACAACTTTGGTTGTGACTTGGTGCTTTATAAATAAATGGTATTGGACTGTATTGATGAACATGTAGCAGCTTGTCTGAGTAGACCTGGCTCTAAAGTGCATTTTACCTTAAAAAAAAAGACACTCTGAAAATTATTTCAAACAGTATTATTTAAATCCTTACACAGCCTTCAGTTTTGTGACCCTTGAGAAAGACCCTTAACCCCCACCATCTGCTCCCCCGTGCCATAGCAGCTCTCTGCTCCACACAGAGGGCTGTGGTAGCTCAGTGGTCTGTGGTTGTGTCAGGAAGTTACATCTGGCATGAAAACAATTGTTTTAGCAACCCCTGAAGAAGGGAGCAGTCGAAAGAAGAAGAAAAAAACGGTGGTGTAAACATGACCGAGTGTTATTTCCTTATGTTATGGTCACATGCTGATAAAATCTTGGCAAAGTATCTTTCACGTGATTAAAATCACCAGCCACCACGTAGAAAGCCTCCGGATGCTTGTTTTGAAGCTAGCTGATGTTATCATGTAGTTCCCATAGGGCTTCTTTAGCATTAGCCAGTGGTGGAGAAAGTACTCAAACACTGCACTTAAGTAAAAGTACAAATAAACAGACAAAAATGTACTCTAGTAAAAGTAGAAGTACCATATTAATATTTTTACTTAAGTAAAAGTAAATAAGTACTTGCTTTTAAAAATACTTAAAGTATTAAAGTAAAAGTACTTGCTGAATGTATTAACTAATGCAATGGTCTACAATACCATTAAGTGTGCGTACTGTATGCATATTTTCTGTAATACATTAATAGTGTTGAGCCATTTTAATGAACAATGCTGCAGATAATGCATGTTTTTATTGTGTTTACTCTGTGACACAGTTCACACTTGGACTTTTGATTCTGTGTGTCAGAATTTCAGTGATGAGTTAAATACCATTAAGCAAAATAAGAAAGAGGAATGATTATACCTTTGAAAGTTTTTATTTAACACAAAATAAAACCAATGTGTCATTTTAACTGCAGTAAACACATTTAAGTAAAAGTTGTCTGTTTGAAAAAAGGAGCATTAGACACAACTAACAAAGGAATAGATCACTTCAACTCGTTTGTCATCAACTCTAGTTAAAATATTGTCTAGTCAATCTTGTAATGGATCAACAATGAACAATACTTTAACTTCCTGACAACATTTTCAAAACTTGGACCTGAGTGTCGAGACATTTGGAGAAATCTCTTGTCTCCTAACATCCCATGAACTGACACATTTTAATATTGCAGCAAGAATTTCTTGTTCAAGTTCAGAAGAAGTTGGTTTTCAAAGTTTTTGAGTCCATGTCTGGCTCTTTAGGGAGAGAGAATCTGTCCTGCTGTACTGAACAGTCTTTCAATAGTCTTTCAATAATATTTCAATAGTCTTTCAATAATATTTCAATAGTCTTTCAATAATATTTCAATAGTCTTTCAATAATATTTCAATAAAGCCATGGGTGTTGTGTATCTTCTGGATGAATCTTTGTGGTGGAATCCATTTTGTGTGTGTTAGTGGTGCTGTGGGTGCTCCCAGCTAAATGACTTATACACAAGAATATACATCATTGGTCCAGCTCTTCTTGAAGGCAGGTCTAATGTTACCTGTCCACTTTGCAGTGATTCAGTGGACCAACTCCCCTCTCAACATCAGTTACTTTCAAACTAACGACAAATCAAAAAGTTGCAACGTGAATGTAACTTGTAACTCAACACATTATAGAAATGTAGTGTAGTAGAAAGTACAGATACTTCATGTAAAATGTAGTGCAGTAAAAGTAAAAGTACCCACATTTAATTCTACTTAAGTAAAGTACAGATACATGAAAAATGTACTTAAGTACAGTAACAAAGTATTTGTACTTAGTTACATCCCACCACTGGCATTAGCATAGGGGACTATAGAGACAACAACGATATACACCACCGAAAACTCACAAATAAAGTGGTCGACATTTCACAGTCAGTTCTTCTATAGCCTCAAAGCAGATTCATTTGTTCCACCTCGTCCCTGTATACGTCTCCAGACTCCCATTTGTATCTAAACTTCTAGAGAAAATAGTTGAGTCCCAGTTGAAATGCTTCCTGGAGGATCACGCTATCCCCGAGCTATTTCAGTCTGGCTTCAAACCTCTCCACATCACTGAAACTGCCCTACTGAAGGTTTTTAATGACATCTTCTTATCCACAGATTCTGTGCTGCTTGGCCTCACATCTGCTTTCGACACCATCGACCATGAGATCCTCATTGCTAGGTTGGAGCAGTGGGTGGGCATCACAGGGTCAGCCCTCAATTGGTTCAGATCCTACCTCGCTGACAGATCCTTTTGTGTTTCCATCAAAGATTTTAGTTCTGCAGTGGCGGCATTTAAATGGGGGGTTCCGCAGGGGTCCATCCTGGGTCCTCTCCTATTCTCCTTATACCTACTGCCACTCTGTGCTATTTTCCAGAAACACAACATACCTTTCCACTTCTACGCTGATGACTGTCAAATCTACTTCCCCCTAAGAAACAATGGTACATGCTCTATTCAACCTCTGCTCAACTGCCTGGCTGACATCAGGGACTGGATGGCTTTAAATTTCTTAAGTTTCAATGAAAAGAAGTCTGAAGCCATGTTGTTCCCTCCCAATGACACAATCTCAAACCACTGCATCAACCTTTCTGCTCTAGCCCTGTCTGAAAAACAAAAAGTCACAAATCTGGGAGTGATAATGGATCCTTCCATGAAACTCAACAGTCATGTAAACATGATTGTTAAATCCTGTTTTTTCCAGCTGAGGCGACTGTCTAAGCTGAAGCCCATATTATCCAAAAATAACCTGGAGACAGTAATTCACGCATTTATTACATCTAGGCTTGATTACTGCAATTCACTCCTGTTTGGTATCAGTCAGACCACCATTGCACGATTACAACTGGTCCAGAACGCAGCAGCCCGATTTTTAACCAGTACAGGCAAAAGAGAGCACATTACACCAGTCTTGGCCTCCCTGCACTGGCTACTGGTTCATCTTTGAATCCAGTTCAAAATTCTCCTGTATGTCTACAAATCGCTGAACAATCTCGCCCCCGCCTATCTCACTGATTTGCTACAGCTGCATGTCCCACCACGTGCTCTGAGGTCAGCGGACCAGGTACTTTTGACAGTTCCAGGGACTCGTCTTAAACGCAGATGACAGGGCCTTCTCTGTAGCAGGACCAAGACTTTGGAACGAGTTACCTCTGCTCGTCAGACAGGCCCCCTCCCTCTCGGTCTTCAAATCCCATCTAAAGACCCATTACTACTCTGTTGCTTTCAACACCAGCTGATCTGTGTTTGGTCGTTTTATTTACAGTCTGCAATGTTTTTATGTCAATTTTTTGTACTTCATTGTTGTGTGTTGCCTGTTGTTTGTTTGTACAGCACTTTGGTTGGCCTTGTCGCTGTTTAAAGTGCATTATAAATAAAATTGTATGGTATGGTAATGGTAAGTATGATGTTCCTGCCAGATCTTTCCTCACTCTGCACCAGAAGTGCTACAGCTAGCTGTTGCTGCTGTTCGTTCTTGTAAATAAAAGCAAAATTCTAACAAATAATTGCCAATAACAAAACTGCCTGCAGTGTAAAGATGAACTAGTGTTCAAATAAACTGTTAAATTTGTGTACCTGCAGTTGTTTTAGGATGGCAGAGAGCCAAAACTGCTTTAAAAGCTTTCTACAGCAGATAAGATATTGATTGTTCAGAACTGTTACACAAACCACAATTTCAAAATGGTTGAAATATTTATTTAAAGTCAAAAATCTGATGTTTAGGTTAGTCTGACAGGATTATAAGAAAGCCCGTGCAGTAAATATGGAGAGTTTAGACACATTTTAGTGTTAACATGTTAACACAATTTTTTTAAATAGATTTTTGTTTTCCTAAAGCGTGTGCTGATTACGTTAAACAAAAGGCGAGCTGCTAAAAGGCTAAATAACTGCAGCTATGAAAACTACACTTCTGAGAGTATTTATTACACACCACAGTGATTTGGACCTTTTCTGTGTTTCATCGCACAATGTGTCTGTGGAGGTTCACTTGACGACGGACAGACAGCGGCTGCAGTGAACACAAACACCATAAAGAAAGAAAGGAGCCAGCACATTCTCTGATTGATCTGTGTATTTTTAGGAATGTTCATGTTGTCTCAGTGGTGTTTACACAAATCTCTTTTTTAATCAGAAAAATACAAAACATGTATAAAAATAAACAGTTTTTAACAAAAGATCTTGTACCGGTCCTTCATACATAGCAGTAAAACTGTTAAAAAAACATTGATCATCAAAAATATTCCCCCTGCTCTGCAGAACGAGTAAAAGAGCAAACACGTTGAGCAATAAAGCCATGTCAAAGGAGAGAAGAAGCAGATTAAATCGTTACAACTGTTTTTAAATTGAAATATTCTGTCGTTTGGTACCAAATCTAACAGATTACAATTTTAGACAAACTTCTGATGTACAAAGTTAGGCCCAGAAATAAAGGTTTGATGAATTAGCAAGGCGAGACGAAAAACATTAAAACAATCTAAGAAACGTGAGTACATCATCAAATTAAACCATCTCAATTAAATGTTAATTTCCTTTGTATAGTTGTTTGATAAGTCTAAAAAAGCTAAGTCTGGTCCTCTGGACATTCAAAAAACAAAACAAAACAAAGCAAAAAAATTGTAGAAACGTTTTGTCTTTCGTCCGAAAGACTTCCTCAGTCTGAGATGCTGTGTTCAGCTCAGTCTTATAAATAGCACCCTCCCACAGTGGATCAACCAGTTGGCTGATGACAGCCGAAACCAGCTGCTCACATGATCAAGGAGGACCATCAGCCTAACGATGGATCGTTAACACCCTGATGGTTGTTTGCTATTCACAGAGGGCTGAGTGATACTAGCAATAACAGCATTGTAAGTGGGGGACAGTTGAACCCGGAGGCCTCCACCTCTGTTTAATGATGGACGGTTTCTTTTCACAAAGATGGCCTCCTTTACTCCTCTCTCAAACCATCGTTCCTCTCTATCAAGGATCTGTCTGTCAGGGCACTAACCGTCAGTCATTAGGCTGATGGTCCTCCTTTATCATGTGAACAGCTAGTTTTGGCTGACACCAACAAAATGGCTGATTCAGGTGCTATTTATAAGACTAAGTTAAGTTCAGCTCCTCAGATTGACCAAGTCTTTAAGACGAAACGGTTTAACAAATTTTTTAATCCGTCCAGTGAAC
>JBBPBX010067032.1:0-2500 GCA_038048925.1 Garcialebias charrua
CCTGGGTTAAGACAAGCTATCCGCGCCGCCCAGACCTCCGTGGTCCTGGTGTTCCAACTAAAAACCTGTGGTGCTGGTGCTCCAACCAAAAATAGACTAACAGTCTATGGTACTTTACAGGGGAGGGCTTAAGTCTCGTGTCCCACGCACCCTCCCCTTCTCGGACACGCTCCCCACGAACCCGGCCTCCTCATCCCTGGAGCTCTGCCACCTCCAGAACCTGGCTTACCAGGCGAACCTGCGTACCCACACTTAAGCACCCTCCCTGGGTTAAGACCAGAGATCCGCGCCGCCCAGACCTCCATGGTCCTGGTGCTCCAACTAAAAAGATGTGGTGCTGGTGCTCCAACCAAAAATAGACTAACAACCTGTGGTCCTTGTGCACCTGACAGGGGGAACGCTAACTCGTGCGTCCGACGGAGGCTCTCCTGCTCGGACACGCGTCGCGCCAACCCGGCCTCCTCATCTCTGGAGCTCTGTCACCTCCAGGATGAGCGCCCACAGTTCACAGCTCGTGCGTCCGACAGAGGCTCTCTTGCTCGGACACGCGTCGCGCCAACCCGGCCTCCTCATCTCTGGAGCTCTGTCACCTCCAGGATGAGCGCCCACAGTTCACAGCTCGTGCGTCCGACAGAGACTCTCCTGCTCGGACACGCGTCGCGCCAACCCGGCCTCCTCATCTCTGGAGCTCTGCCACCTCCAGGATGAACGCCCACAGTTCACAGCTCGTGCGTCCGACAGAGACTCTCCTGCTCGGACACGCGTCGCGCCAACCCGGCCTCCTCATCTCTGGAGCTCTGCCACCTCCAGGATGAACGCCCACAGTTCACAGCTCGTGCGTCCGACAGAGGCTCTCCTGCTCGGACACGCTCCGCGCCAACCTGGCCTCCTCATCTCTGGAGCTCTGCCACCTCCAGGATTAACACCCACACTTCACAGCTCGTGCGTCCGACGGAGGCTCTCCTGCTCGGACACGCTCCGCGCCAACCCGGCCTCCTCATCTCTGGAGCTCTGCCACCTCCAGGATGAACGCCCACAGTTCACAGCTCGTGCGTCCGACAGAGGCTCTCCTGCTCGGACACGCGTCGCGCCAACCCGGCCTCCTCATCTCTGGAGCTCTGTCACCTCCAGGATGAGCGCCCACAGTTCACAGCTCGTGCGTCCGACAGAGACTCTCCTGCTCGGACACGCGTCGCGCCAACCCGGCCTCCTCATCTCTGGAGCTCTGCCACCTCCAGGATGAGCGCCCACAGTTCACAGCTCGTGCGTCCGACAGAGGCTCTCCTGCTCGGACACGCGTCGCGCCAACCCGGCCTCCTCATCTCTGGAGCTCTGCCACCTCCAGGATGAGCGCCCACAGTTCACAGCTCGTGCGTCCGACAGAGGCTCTCCTGCTCGGACACGCTCCGTGCCAACCCGGCCTCCTCATCTCTGGAGCTCTGCCACCTCCAGGATGAGCTTTCACCGCTCGTGCGTCCGACGGAGGCTCTCCTGCCCGGACACGCGTCGCGCCAACCCGGCCTCCTCATCTCTGGAGCTCTGCCACCTCCAGGATGAGCCCCCACTTCCACCGCTCGTGCGTCCGAAGAAGGGCCACCCTCCTCGGACACTCTCCACGCCACCCCGGCGTCCTCACCTCTGGAGCTCTGCCACCTCCAGGATGAGTCCCCACTTCCACCGCTCGTGCGTCCGACGAAGGGCCACCCTCCCCGGACACGCTCCGCGCCACCCCGGCCTCCTCATCTCTAGAGCTCTGCCACCTCCAGGATGAGTTTTCACCGCTCGTGCGTCCGAAGGAGGCTCTCCTGCCCGGACACGCGTCGCGCCAACCCGGCCTCCTCATCTCTGGAGCTCTGCCACCTCCAGGATGAGCCCCCACTTCCACCGCTCGTGCGTCCGAAGAAGGGCCACCCTCCTCGGACACGCTCCACGCCACCCCGGCGTCCTCACCTCTGGAGCTCTGCCACCTCCAGGATGAGTCCCCACTTCCACCGCTCGTGCGTCCGACGAAGGGCCACCCTCCTCGGACACGCTCCGCGCCACCCCGGCCTCCTCATCTCTAGAGCTCTGCCACCTCCAGGATGAGCTTTCACCGCTCGTGCGTCCGACGGAGGCTCTCCTGCCCGGACACGCGTCGCGCCAACCCGGCCTCCTCATCTCTGGAGCTCTGCCACCTCCAGGATGAGCCCCCACTTCCACCGCTCGTGCGTCCGAAGAAGGGCCACCCTCCTCGGACACGCTCCACGCCACCCCGGCGTCCTCACCTCTGGAGCTCTGCCACCTCCAGGATGAGTCCCCACTTCCACCGCTCGTGCGTCCGACGAAGGGCCACCCTCCTCGGACACGCTCCGCGCCACCCCGGCCTCCTCATCTCTAGAGCTCTGCCACCTCCAGGATGAGCTTTCACCGCTCGTGCGTCCGACGGAGGCTCTCCTGCCCGGACACGCGTCGCGCCAACCCGGCCTCCTCATCTCTGGAGCTCTGCCACCTCCAGGATGAG
>JBBPBX010067032.1:7500-19512 GCA_038048925.1 Garcialebias charrua
GACATGCAGCGCATGTGCCGCTCAATTGAGGGGTCACAAATACGCCTCCAGTTCCGGTTCCGCTTGACGAACGGAGACGGTTCGAGTACTGACGGACTCGGCTCGTCGAGACGGACGAGAAGCTGCCAAGCCCCAGGGTCTCGCTCGATGTTGCGATTTTTTACGAATTTTTATTCGTTCCCGGGCTTGACATGCAGCGCATGTGCCGCTCAATGGAGGGGTCACAAATACGCCTCCAGTTCCGGTTCCGCTTGACGAACGGAGACGGTTCAAGTACTGACGGACTCGGCTCGTCGAGACGGACGAGAAGCTGCCAAGCCCCAGGGTCTCGCTCGATGTTGCGATTTTTTACGAATTTTTATTTGGGCCCGGGCTTGACTCACAGCGCATGTGCCGCTCAATGGAGGGGTCACAAATACGCCACCTGTTCCGGTTCCGCTTGACGCACGGAGACGGTTCGAGTACTGACGGACTCGTCTCGCCTAGCCGGAGTTAACGACGCCAAAGTCAATGGTTTAACTCAATATCTCGTAGCGGAAACGTGACGCAAACGTGGTCGCCAGGAGGCCGCATGCTCCGATCGTCCAGAAGGCGTGGCCCGTGGGGAGTGTTTAGAACGTGCCAGCGAATCGGGGAAGGGACCATCAGAAAGGTGAGGTCTCAGGCTTTCTTATGACATTTGAATCATAAAGAAAATCCATTGATTTATTAAATTATTGCATGATTAGTGTGGCAAATATCTAAAAAATTGAATTATTTTTGGAAATGACTGCATTCTACAGCCCCTCAACAGCTCTCTGAAGTTCACAGCTAAGAAATGATTACAGTTGTAGAAAGCTGAGTTCCTAACCTTTCTTAGGAGATTTGAATCGTAAAGATAGTCCATTGCTTTATTAAATTATTGCACGATTAGTGCGACGCATATCAAGAAAATTTATTTATTTTTGGAAATGACCGCATTATACAGCCCCTCAACAGCTCTCTGAACTTCCCAGTGACTTGATTCTACATCATGGTTATAGAGTAGATACATATCTTTAAAATGAGACCAAAAAACCTGGATTCCAATGCTTATAACCCAGATGGGGGCCACACCCCCCCTATTCTGGCACCTGCATTGGAGCATAATTTGGAGGTTTTCTGCTCATATCTCAGCAGGGGAAGGTCCCAGTGACTTAGGTACACCTACTGGTTATAGAGGAGATCCATATCTTTAAAATGAGACCAGAATCTTTGGGATTTAATGCTCTTAACCCAGATGGGAGGGGTCAAAAAACCACATTGCGGATAGCTCCACCAGTGAACATTTTAGAGGTTTTTTGCTTATATCACAGCATTGCAAGGTCCCAGTGACTTGATTCCACCTCAGGATTATAGAGGAGATGCATATCTTTAAAATGAGACCAAACAACCTGGATTCCAATGCTTATAACCCAGATGGGGGCCAAACCCTCCCTATTCTTGCACCTGCACTGGAGCATAATTTGGAGGTTTTCTGCTGATATCTCAGCAAGGGAAGGTCCCAGGGACTTCAGTCCACTTCTAGATTATAGAGGACATCCATATCTTTAAAATGAGACCAAAAAACCTGGGTTTGAACGCTTCTAATGCAGATGGGGGCCATACTCCCCCTATCCAAGCACCTGCACTGGAGCATAATTTGGAGGTTTTCTGCTGATATCTCAGCAAGGGAAGGTCCTAGGGACTTCAGTCCACTTCTAGATTATAAAGGACATCCATATCTTTAAAATGAGACCAAAAAACCTGGGTTTGAACGCTTCTAATGCAGATGGGGGTCATACTCCCCCTGTCCAAGCACCTGCACTTGAGCATAATTTGGAGGTTTTCTGCTGATATCTCAGCAAGGGAAGGTCCCAGGGACTTCAGTCCACTTCTAGATTATAGAGGACATCCATATCTTTAAAATGAGACCAAAAAACCTGGGTTTGAACGCTTCTAATGCAGATGGGGGTCATACTCCCCCTATCCAAGCACCTGCACTGGAGCATAATTTGGAGGTTTTCTGCTGATATCTCAGCAAGGGAAGGTCCCAGGGACTTCAGTCCACTTCTAGATTATAGAGGACATCCATATCTTTAAAATGAGACCAAAAAACCTGGGTTTGAACGCTTCTAATGCAGATGGGGGTCATACTCCCCCTATTCAAGCACCTGCATCGCAGCATAATTTGGAGGTTTTCTGCTCATATCTCAGCATTGGAAGGTCCCAGTCACTTAGGTACACCTCTGGGTTATAGAGGAGTTTGAGCTGGTTATTTTGATGTACTAATCGTGTGTCTGGGATTTTCTGGAGGGAAGTAATGGCTAAAATTATTCGTCCATTCCATAGATTTTAGACATAAACATGAAACCATACTGCTTTTTTTCTGCTTCTGTTTTTTCTCTGAAGGTCACAGATGGACAAGTGACCTAGTCCTGGAAAGAGGAGATTAAGCCTGTTATTTTGATGTTCAAATCATGTGTCTGGGATCTTCTGGAGGGAAATAATAGCTAAAATTAATCGTGCATCCCAGACATTTTTATAAAATAAAATAAAAATAAAACATAAAGCAGCACTTTTACTGCTGCTATGGATCATCTGAAGGTCACAGATGGACAAGTGACCCAGTTCTGGAAAGAAGAGATTAAGCCTGTTATTTTGATGTACAAATCATGTGTGTGGGATCTTCTGGAGGGAAATAATAGCTGAAATTATTCGTCCATTCCATAGCTTTTAGAATCTGGAGCGTGATTTAGGGTTCTTTCTTTGCTTGTATCTCAGCAATAGAAGGTCCCAGTGACTTGATTCCACCACAAAGTTATAGAGGAGATCCATATCTTTAAAATGAGACCAAAAAACCTGGGTTTGAACGCTTCTAATGAAGATGGGGGTCATACTCCCCCTATCCAAACACCTGCACTGGAGCATAATTTGGAGGTTTTCCGCTGATATCTCAGCAAAGGAAGGTCCCAAGGACTTCAGTCCACTTCCAGATTATAGAAGACATCCATATCTTTAAAATGAGACCAAAAAACCTGGGTTTGAACGCTTCTAATGCAGATGGGGGTCATACTCCCCCTATCCAAGCACCTGCACTGGAGCATAATTTGGAGGTTTTCCGCTGATATCTCAGCAAAGGAAGGTCCCAGGGACTTCAGTCCACTTCCAGACTATAGAAGACATCCATATCTTTAAAATGAGACCAAAAAACCTGGGTTTGAACGCTTCTAATGCAGATGGGGGTCATACTCCCCCTATCCAAGAACCTGCACTGGAGCATAATTAGGAGGTTTTCCGCTGATATCTCAGCAAAGGAAGGTCCCAGGGACTTCAGTCCACTTCTAGATTATAGAGGACATCCATATCTTTAAAATGAGACCAAAAAACCTGGGTTTGAACGCTTCTAATGCAGATGGGGGTCATACTCCCCCTATCCAAGCACCTGCACTGGAGGATAATTTGGAGGTTTTCCGCTGATATCTCAGCAAAGGAAGGTCCCAGGGACTTCAGTCCACTTCCAGATTATAGAAGACATCCATATCTTTAAAATGAGACCAAAAAACCTGGGTTTGAACGCTTCTAATGCAGATGGGGGTCATACTCCCCCTATCCAAGCACCTGCACTGGAGGATAATTTGGAGGTTTTCCGCTGATATCTCAGCAAAGGAAGGTCCCAGGGACTTCAGTCCACTTCCAGATTATAGAAGACATCCATATCTTTAAAATGAGACCAAAAAACCTGGGTTTGAACGCTTCTAATGCAGATGGGGGTCATACTCCCCCTATCCAAGCACCTGCACTGGAGCATAATTTGGAGGTTTTCCGCTGATATCTCAGCAAAGGAAGGTCCCAGGGACTTCAGTCCACTTCCAGATTATAGAAGACATCCATATCTTTAAAATGAGACCAAAAAACCTAGGTTAGAACGCTTCTAATGCAGATGGGGGTCATACTCCCCCTATCCAAGCACCTGCACTGGAGCATAATTTGGAGGTTTTCCGCTGATATCTCAGCAAAGGAAGGTCCCAGGGACTTCAGTCCACTTCCAGATTATAGAAGACATCCATATCCTTAAAATGAGACCAAAAAACCTAGGTTAGAACGCTTCTAATGCAGATGGGGGTCATACTCCCCCTATCCAAGCACCTGCACTGGAGCATAATTTGGAGGTTTTCTGCTGATATCTCAGCAAGGGAAGGTCCCAGGGACTTCAATCCACTTCTAGATTATAGAGGACATCCATATCTTTAGAATGAGACCAAAAAACCTGGGTTTGAACGCTTCTAATGCAGATGGGGGTCATACTCCCCCTATCCAAGCACCTGCACTGGAGCATAATTTGGAGGTTTTCTGCTGATATCTCAGCAGGGGAAGGTCCCAGTCACTTAGGTACACCTCTGGGTTATAGAGGAGTTTGAGCTGGTTATTTTGATGTACAAATCGTGTGTCTGGGATTTTCTGGAGGGAAGTAATGGCTAAAATTATTCGTCCATTCCATAGATTTTAGACATAAACATGAAACCATACTGCATTTTTTCTGCTTCTGTTTTTTCTCTGAAGGTCACAGATGGACAAGTGACCTAGTCCTGGAAAGAGGAGATTAAGCCTGTTATTTTGATGTATAAATCATGTGTCTGGGATCTTCTGGAGGGAAATAATAGCTAAAATTAATCGTGCATCCCAGACATTTTTATAAAATAAAATAAAAATAAAACATAAAGCAGCACTTTTACTGCTGCTATGGATCATCTGAAGGTCACAGATAGACAAGTGAACCAGTTCTGGAAAGAAGAGATTAAGCCTGTTATTTTGATGTACAAATCATGTGTGTGGGATCTTCTGGAGGGAAATAATAGCTGAAATTATTCGTCCATTCCATAGCTTTTAGAATCTGGAGCGTGATTTAGGGTTCTTTCTTTGCTTGTATCTCAGCAATAGAAGGCCCCAGTGACTTCATTCCACCACAAAATTATAGAGGACATCCATATCTTTAAAATGAGACCAAAAAACCTGGGTTTGAACGCTTCTAATGCAGATGGGGGTCATACTCCCCCTATCCAAGCACCTGCACTGGAGGATAATTTGGAGGTTTTCCGCTGATATCTCAGCAAAGGAAGGTCCCAGGGACTTCAGTCCACTTCCAGATTATAGAAGACATCCATATCTTTAAAATGAGACCAAAAAACCTGGGTTTGAACGCTTCTAATGCAGATGGGGGTCATACTCCCCCTATCCAAGCACCTGCACTGGAGGATAATTTGGAGGTTTTCCGCTGATATCTCAGCAAAGGAAGGTCCCAGGGACTTCAGTCCACTTCCAGATTATAGAAGACATCCATATCTTTAAAATGAGACCAAAAAACCTGGGTTTGAACGCTTCTAATGCAGATGGGGGTCATACTCCCCCTATCCAAGCACCTGCACTGGAGGATAATTTGGAGGTTTTCCGCTGATATCTCAGCAAAGGAAGGTCCCAGGGACTTCAGTCCACTTCCAGATTATAGAAGACATCCATATCCTTAAAATGAGACCATAAAACCTAGGTTAGAACGCTTCTAATGCAGATGGGGGTCATACTCCCCCTATCCAAGCACCTGCACTGGAGCATAATTTGGAGGTTTTCTGCTGATATCTCAGCAGGGGAAGGTCCCAGTCACTTAGGTACACCTCTGGGTTATAGAGGAGTTTGAGCTGGTTATTTTGATGTACAAATCGTGTGTCTGGGATTTTCTGGAGGGAAGTAATGGCTAAAATTATTCGTCCATTCCATAGATTTTAGACATAAACATGAAACCATACTGCATTTTTTCTGCTTCTGTTTTTTCTCTGAAGGTCACAGATGGACAAGTGACCTAGTCCTGGAAAGAGGAGATTAAGCCTGTTATTTTGATGTATAAATCATGTGTCTGGGATCTTCTGGAGGGAAATAATAGCTAAAATTAATCGTGCATCCCAGACATTTTTATAAAATAAAATAAAAATAAAACATAAAGCAGCACTTTTACTGCTGCTATGGATCATCTGAAGGTCACAGATAGACAAGTGAACCAGTTCTGGAAAGAAGAGATTAAGCCTGTTATTTTGATGTACAAATCATGTGTGTGGGATCTTCTGGAGGGAAATAATAGCTGAAATTATTCGTCCATTCCATAGCTTTTAGAATCTGGAGCGTGATTTAGGGTTCTTTCTTTGCTTGTATCTCAGCAATAGAAGGTCCCAGTGACTTCATTCCACTTCTAGATTATAGAGGACATCCATATCTTTAGAATGAGACCAAAAAACCTGGGTTTGAACGCTTCTAATGCAGATGGGGGTCATACTCCCCCTATCCAAGCACCTGCACTGGAGGATAATTTGGAGGTTTTCCGCTGATATCTCAGCAAAGGAAGGTCCCAGGGACTTCAGTCCACTTCCAGATTATAGAAGACATCCATATCCTTAAAATGAGACCATAAAACCTAGGTTAGAACGCTTCTAATGCAGATGGGGGTCATACTCCCCCTATCCAAGCACCTGCACTGGAGCATAATTTGGAGGTTTTCTGCTGATATCTCAGCAAGGGAAGGTCCCAGGGACTTCAATCCACTTCTAGATTATAGAGGACATCCATATCTTTAGAATGAGACCAAAAAACCTGGGTTTGAACGCTTCTAATGCAGATGGGGGTCATACTCCCCCTATCCAAGCACCTGCACTGGAGCATAATTTGGAGGTTTTCTGCTGATATCTCAGCAGGGGAAGGTCCCAGTCACTTAGGTACACCTCTGGGTTATAGAGGAGTTTGAGCTGGTTATTTTGATGTACAAATCGTGTGTCTGGGATTTTCTGGAGGGAAGTAATGGCTAAAATTATTCGTCCATTCCATAGATTTTAGACATAAACATGAAACCATACTGCATTTTTTCTGCTTCTGTTTTTTCTCTGAAGGTCACAGATGGGCAAGTGACCTAGTCCTGGAAAGAGGAGATTAAGCCTGTTATTTTGATGTATAAATCATGTGTCTGGGATCTTCTGGAGGGAAATAATAGCTAAAATTAATCGTGCATCCCAGACATTTTTATAAAATAAAATAAAAATAAAACATAAAGCAGCACTTTTACTGCTGCTATGGATCATCTGAAGGTCACAGATAGACAAGTGAACCAGTTCTGGAAAGAAGAGATTAAGCCTGTTATTTTGATGTACAAATCATGTGTGTGGGATCTTCTGGAGGGAAATAATAGCTGAAATTATTCGTCCATTCCATAGCTTTTAGAATCTGGAGCGTGATTTAGGGTTCTTTCTTTGCTTGTATCTCAGCAATAGAAGGCCCCAGTGACTTCATTCCACTTCTAGATTATAGAGGACATCCATATCTTTAGAATGAGACCAAAAAACCTGGGTTTGAACGCTTCTAATGCAGATGGGGGTCATACTCCCCCTATCCAAGCACCTGCACTGGAGGATAATTTGGAGGTTTTCCGCTGATATCTCAGCAAAGGAAGGTCCCAGGGACTTCAGTCCACTTCCAGATTATAGAAGACATCCATATCTTTAAAATGAGACCAAAAAACCTGGGTTTGAACGCTTCTAATGCAGATGGGGGTCATACTCCCCCTATCCAAGCACCTGCACTGGAGGATAATTTGGAGGTTTTCCGCTGATATCTCAGCAAAGGAAGGTCCCAGGGACTTCAGTCCACTTCCAGATTATAGAAGACATCCATATCTTTAAAATGAGACCAAAAAACCTGGGTTTGAACGCTTCTAATGCAGATGGGGGTCATACTCCCCCTATCCAAGCACCTGCACTGGAGGATAATTTGGAGGTTTTCCGCTGATATCTCAGCAAAGGAAGGTCCCAGGGACTTCAGTCCACTTCCAGATTATAGAAGACATCCATATCCTTAAAATGAGACCATAAAACCTAGGTTAGAACGCTTCTAATGCAGATGGGGGTCATACTCCCCCTATCCAAGCACCTGCACTGGAGCATAATTTGGAGGTTTTCTGCTGATATCTCAGCAAGGGAAGGTCCCAGGGACTTCAATCCACTTCTAGATTATAGAGGACATCCATATCTTTAGAATGAGACCAAAAAACCTGGGTTTGAACGCTTCTAATGCAGATGGGGGTCATACTCCCCCTATCCAAGCACCTGCACTGGAGCATAATTTGGAGGTTTTCTGCTGATATCTCAGCAGGGGAAGGTCCCAGTCACTTAGGTACACCTCTGGGTTATAGAGGAGTTTGAGCTGGTTATTTTGATGTACAAATCGTGTGTCTGGGATTTTCTGGAGGGAAATAATGGCTAAAATTATTCGTCCATTCCATAGATTTTAGACATAAACATGAAACCATACTGCATTTTTTCTGCTTCTGTTTTTTCTCTGAAGGTCACAGATGGGCAAGTGACCTAGTCCTGGAAAGAGGAGATTAAGCCTGTTATTTTGATGTATAAATCATGTGTCTGGGATCTTCTGGAGGGAAATAATAGCTAAAATTAATCGTGCATCCCAGACATTTTTATAAAATAAAATAAAAATAAAACATAAAGCAGCACTTTTACTGCTGCTATGGATCATCTGAAGGTCACAGATAGACAAGTGAACCAGTTCTGGAAAGAAGAGATTAAGCCTGTTATTTTGATGTACAAATCATGTGTGTGGGATCTTCTGGAGGGAAATAATAGCTGAAATTATTCGTCCATTCCATAGCTTTTAGAATCTGGAGCGTGATTTAGGGTTCTTTCTTTGCTTGTATCTCAGCAATAGAAGGTCCCAGTGACTTGATTCCACCACAACGTTATAGAGGAGATCCATATCTTTAAAATGAGACCGAACAACCTGGGTTTGAACGCTTCTAATGCAGATGGGGGTCATACTCCCCCTATCCAAGCACCTGCACTGGAGGATAATTTGGAGGTTTTCCGCTGATATCTCAGCAAAGGAAGGTCCCAGTGACTTGATTCCACCTCAAGGTTGTAGAGGTGATCCATATCTTTAAAATGAGACCAAAGAACCTGGATTCCAATGCTTATAACCCAGATGGGGGCCAAACCTCCCCTATTCTGGCATCTGCATTGGAGCATAATTTGGAGGTTTTCTCCTCATATCTCAGCAATGGAAGGTACCAGTGACTTAGGTAACCTACAGGTCATAGAGGGGATACATATCTTTAAAATGAGACCAAAATATTTGGTATTCAATGCTCGTAACAGAAATAACTGAGTCTCAACCCTTCCTTGGAGAGTTCAGCACTTGTGCTGAAGTCCCCAGCTTGGGACTAGAAAAAAGAGCAAATGCATGAATGGTTCAGCTGATAGGATGCTTATATCACAGTATTGGAAGGTTACAGTGACTTGATTCCACATCTAGGTTATAGAGGAGATCCATATCTTTAAAATAAGACCAAAGAACCTGTATTCCAATGCTTATAACCCAGATGGGGGCCAAACCTCCCCTATTCTGGCATCTGCATTGGAGCATAATTTGGAGGTTTTCTCCTCATATCTCAGCAATGGAAGGTACCAGTGACTTAGGTAACCTACAGGTCATAGAGGGGATACATATCTTTAAAATGAGACCAAAATATTTGGTATTCAATGCTCGTAACAGAAATAACTGAGTCTCAACCCTTCCTTGGAGAGTTCAGCACTTGTGCTGAAGTCCCCAGCTTGGGACTAGAAAAAAGAGCAAATAGGATGCTTATATCACAGTATTGGAAGGTCCCAGTGACTTGATTCCACATCTAGGTTATAGAGGAGATCCATATCTTTAAAATGAGACCAAACAACCTGGACTCCAACGCTTATAACCCAGATGGGGGCCAAACCCCCCTATTCTGGCACCTGAATTGGAGCATAATTTGGAGGTTTTCTGCTCATATCTCAGCAGTGGAAGGTCCCAGTGACTTAGGTACACCTCTGATTTATAGAGGAGTTTGAGCTGGTTATTTTGATGTACAAATGGTGTGTCTGGGATTTTCTCAAGGGAAATAATAGCTAAAATTATTCGTCCATTCCATAGATTTTAGACATAAACATGAAAGCATACTGTATTTTTTCTGCTTCTGTTTTTTCTCTGAAGGTCACAGATGGACAAGTGACCCAGTCCTGGAAAGAGGAGATTAAGCCTGTTATTTTGATGTACAAATCATGTGTCTGGGATCTTCTGGAGGGAAATAATAGCTAAAATTAATCGTCCATCCCAGACATTTTTATAAAATAAAATAAAAATAAAACATAAAGCAGCACTTTTCCTGCTGCTATTGATCATCTGAAGGTCACAGATGGACAAGTGACCCAGTTATGGAAAGAAGAGATTAAGCATGTTATTTTGATGTACAAATCATGTGTCTGGGATTTTCTGGAGGGAAATAATAGCTAAAATTATTCGTCCATTCCATAGCTTTTAGAATCTGGAGCGTGATTTCAGGTTCTTTCTTTGCTTGTATCTCAGCAATGGAAGGTCCCAGTGACTTGATTCCACCTCAAGGTTGTAGAGGAGATCCATATGTTTAAAATGAGACCAAAGAACCTGGATTCCAATGCTTATAACCCAGATGGGGGCCAAACCTCCCCTATTCTGGCACCTGCATTCGAGCATAATTTGGAGGTTTTCTTCTCATATCTCAGCAGTGGAAGGTACCAGTGACTTAGGTAACCTCCAGGTCATAGAGGGGATCCATATCTTTAAAATGAGACCAAAATATTTGGTATTCAATGCTCGTAACAGAAATAACTGAGTCTCACCCCTTCCTTGGAGAGTTCAGCACTTGTGCTGAAGTCCCCAGCTTGGGACTAGAAAAAAGAGCAAATAGGATGCTTATATCACAGTATTGGAAGGTCCTAGTGACTTGATTCCACATCTAGGTTATAGAGGAGATCCATATCTTTAAAATGAGACCAAACAACCTGGACTCCAACGCTTGTAACCCAGATGGGGGCCAAACCCCCCTATTCTGGCACCTGAATTGGAGCATAATTTGGAGGTTTTCTGCTCATATCTCAGCAGTGGAAGGTCCCAGTGACTTAGGTACACCTCTGATTTATAGAGGAGTTTGAGCTGGTTATTTTGATGTACAAATCGTGTGTCTGGGATTTTCTCGAGGGAAATAATAGCTAAAATTATTCGTCCATTCCATAGATTTTAGACATAAACATGAAAGCATACTGTATTTTTTCTGCTTCTGTTTTTTCTCTGAAGGTCACAGATGGACAAGTGACCCAGTCCTGGAAAGAGGAGATTAAGCCTGTTATTTTGATGTACAAATCATGTGTCTGGGATCTTCTGGAGGGAAATAATAGCTAAAATTAATCGTCCATCCCAGACATTTTTATAAAATAAAATAAAAATAAAACATAAAGCAGCACTTTTACTGCTGCTATTGATCATCTGAAGGTCACAGATGGACAAGTGACCCAGTTATGGAAAGAAGAGATTAAGCCTGTTATTTTGATGTACAAATCATGTGTCTGGGATTTTCTGGAGGGAAATAATAGCTAAAATTATTCGTCCATTCCATAGCTTTTAGAATCTGGAGCGTGATTTCAGGTTCTTTCTTTGCTTGTATCTCAGCAATGGAAGGTCCCAGTGACTTGATTCCACCTCAAGGTTGTAGAGGAGATCCATATGTTTAAAATGAGACCAAAGAACCTGGATTCCAATGCTTATAACCAAGATGGGGGCCAAACCTCCCCTATTCTGGCACCTGCATTCGAGCATAATTTGGAGGTTTTCTTCTCATATCTCAGCAGTGGAAGGTACCAGTGACTTAGGTAACCTCCAGGTCATAGAGGGGATCCATATCTTTAAAATGAGACCAAAATATTTGGTATTCAATGCTCGTAACAGAAATAACTGAGTCTCACCCCTTCCTTGGAGAGTTCAGCACTTGTGCTGAAGTCCCCAGCTTGGGACTAGAAAAAAGAGCAAATAGGATGCTTATATCACAGTATTGGAAGGTCCCAGTGACTTGATTCCACATCTAGGTTATAGAGGAGATCCATATCTTTAAAATGAGACCAAACAACC
>JBBPBX010067033.1:0-19512 GCA_038048925.1 Garcialebias charrua
TCCAGGGCGCGTACGGTTCATCTGTACCCAGGAACAAGTGCTTACTGCCTGGGTTGGGGACCTCCAGGGCGCGTACGGTTCATCTGTACCCAGGAACAAGTGCTTACTGCCTGGGTTGGGGACCTCCAGGGCGCGTACGGTTCATCTGTACCCAGGAACAAGTGCTTACTGCCTGGGTTGGGGACCTCCAGGGCGCGTACGGTTCATCTGTACCCAGGAACAAGTGCTTACTGCCTGGGTTGGGGACCTCCAGGGCGCGTACGGTTCATCTGTACCCAGGAACAAGTGCTTACTGCCTGGGTTGGGGACCTCCAGGGCGCGTACGGTTCATCTGTACCCAGGAACAAGTGCTTACTGCCTGGGTTGGGGACCTCCAGGGCGCGTACGGTTCATCTGTACCCAGGAACAAGTGCTTACTGCCTGGGTTGGGGACCTCCAGGGCGCGTACGGTTCATCTGTACCCAGGAACAAGTGCTTACTGCCTGGGTTGGGGACCTCCAGGGCGCGTACGGTTCATCTGTACCCAGGAACAAGTGCTTACTGCCTGGGTTGGGGACCTCCAGGGCGCGTACGGTTCATCTGTACCCAGGAACAAGTGCTTACTGCCTGGGTTGGGGACCTCCAGGGCGCGTACGGTTCATCTGTACCCAGGAACAAGTGCTTACTGCCTGGGTTGGGGACCTCCAGGGCGCGTACGGTTCATCTGTACCCAGGAACAAGTGCTTACTGCCTGGGTTGGGGACCTCCAGGGCGCGTACGGTTCATCTGTACCCAGGAACAAGTGCTTACTGCCTGGGTTGGGGACCTCCAGGGCGCGTACGGTTCATCTGTACCCAGGAACAAGTGCTTACTGCCTGGGTTGGGGACCTCCAGGGCGCGTACGGTTCATCTGTACCCAGGAACAAGTGCTTACTGCCTGGGTTGGGGACCTCCAGGGCGCGTACGGTTCATCTGTACCCAGGAACAAGTGCTTACTGCCTGGGTTGGGGACCTCCAGGGCGCGTACGGTTCATCTGTACCCAGGAACAAGTGCTTACTGCCTGGGTTGGGGACCTCCAGGGCGCGTACGGTTCATCTGTACCCAGGAACAAGTGCTTACTGCCTGGGTTGGGGACCTCCAGGGCGCGTACGGTTCATCTGTACCCAGGAACAAGTGCTTACTGCCTGGGTTGGGGACCTCCAGGGCGCGTACGGTTCATCTGTACCCAGGAACAAGTGCTTACTGCCTGGGTTGGGGACCTCCAGGGCGCGTACGGTTCATCTGTACCCAGGAACAAGTGCTTACTGCCTGGGTTGGGGACCTCCAGGGCGCGTACGGTTCATCTGTACCCAGGAACAAGCGCTTACTGCCTGGGTTGGGGACCTCCAGGGCGCGTACGGTTCATCTGTACCCAGGAACAAGTGCTTACTGCCTGGGTTGGGGACCTCCAGGGCGCGTACGGTTCATCTGTACCCAGGAACAAGTGCTTACTGCCTGGGTTGGGGACCTCCAGGGCGCGTACGGTTCATCTGTACCCAGGAACAAGTGCTTACTGCCTGGGTTGGGGACCTCCAGGGCGCGTACGGTTCATCTGTACCCAGGAACAAGTGCTTACTGCCTGGGTTGGGGACCTCCAGGGCGCGTACGGTTCATCTGTACCCAGGAACAAGTGCTTACTGCCTGGGTTGGGGACCTCCAGGGCGCGTACGGTTCATCTGTACCCAGGAACAAGTGCTTACTGCCTGGGTTGGGGACCTCCAGGGCGCGTACGGTTCATCTGTACCCAGGAACAAGTGCTTACTGCCTGGGTTGGGGACCTCCAGGGCGCGTACGGTTCATCTGTACCCAGGAACAAGTGCTTACTGCCTGGGTTGGGGACCTCCAGGGCGCGTACGGTTCATCTGTACCCAGGAACAAGTGCTTACTGCCTGGGTTGGGGACCTCCAGGGCGCGTACGGTTCATCTGTACCCAGGAACAAGTGCTTACTGCCTGGGTTGGGGACCTCCAGGGCGCGTACGGTTCATCTGTACCCAGGAACAAGTGCTTACTGCCTGGGTTGGGGACCTCCAGGGCGCGTACGGTTCATCTGTACCCAGGAACAAGTGCTTACTGCCTGGGTTGGGGACCTCCAGGGCGCGTACGGTTCATCTGTACCCAGGAACAAGTGCTTACTGCCTGGGTTGGGGACCTCCAGGGCGCGTACGGTTCATCTGTACCCAGGAACAAGTGCTTACTGCCTGGGTTGGGGACCTCCAGGGCGCGTACGGTTCATCTGTACCCAGGAACAAGTGCTTACTGCCTGGGTTGGGGACCTCCAGGGCGCGTACGGTTCATCTGTACCCAGGAACAAGTGCTTACTGCCTGGGTTGGGGACCTCCAGGGCGCGTACGGTTCATCTGTACCCAGGAACAAGTGCTTACTGCCTGGGTTGGGGACCTCCAGGGCGCGTACGGTTCATCTGTACCCAGGAACAAGTGCTTACTGCCTGGGTTGGGGACCTCCAGGGCGCGTACGGTTCATCTGTACCCAGGAACAAGCGCTTACTGCCTGGGTTGGGGACCTCCAGGGCGCGTACGGTTCATCTGTACCCAGGAACAAGTGCTTACTGCCTGGGTTGGGGACCTCCAGGGCGCGTACGGTTCATCTGTACCCAGGAACAAGTGCTTACTGCCTGGGTTGGGGACCTCCAGGGCGCGTACGGTTCATCTGTACCCAGGAACAAGTGCTTACTGCCTGGGTTGGGGACCTCCAGGGCGCGTACGGTTCATCTGTACCCAGGAACAAGTGCTTACTGCCTGGGTTGGGGACCTCCAGGGCGCGTACGGTTCATCTGTACCCAGGAACAAGTGCTTACTGCCTGGGTTGGGGACCTCCAGGGCGCGTACGGTTCATCTGTACCCAGGAACAAGTGCTTACTGCCTGGGTTGGGGACCTCCAGGGCGCGTACGGTTCATCTGTACCCAGGAACAAGTGCTTACTGCCTGGGTTGGGGACCTCCAGGGCGCGTACGGTTCATCTGTACCCAGGAACAAGTGCTTACTGCCTGGGTTGGGGACCTCCAGGGCGCGTACGGTTCATCTGTACCCAGGAACAAGTGCTTACTGCCTGGGTTGGGGACCTCCAGGGCGCGTACGGTTCATCTGTACCCAGGAACAAGTGCTTACTGCCTGGGTTGGGGACCTCCAGGGCGCGTACGGTTCATCTGTACCCAGGAACAAGCGCTTACTGCCTGGGTTGGGGACCTCCAGGGCGCGTACGGTTCATCTGTACCCAGGAACAAGCGCTTACTGCCTGGGTTGGGGACCTCCAGGGCGCGTACGGTTCATCTGTACCCAGGAACAAGTGCTTACTGCCTGGGTTGGGGACCTCCAGGGCGCGTACGGTTCATCTGTACCCAGGAACAAGCGCTTACTGCCTGGGTTGGGGACCTCCAGGGCGCGTACGGTTCATCTGTACCCAGGAACAAGCGCTTACTGCCTGGGTTGGGGACCTCCAGGGCGCGTACGGTTCATCTGTACCCAGGAACAAGCGCTTACTGCCTGGGTTGGGGACCTCCAGGGCGCGTACGGTTCATCTGTACCCAGGAACAAGCGCTTACTGCCTGGGTTGGGGACCTCCAGGGCGCGTACGGTTCATCTGTACCCAGGAACAAGCGCTTACTGCCTGGGTTGGGGACCTCCAGGGCGCGTACGGTTCATCTGTACCCAGGAACAAGCGCTTACTGCCTGGGTTGGGGACCTCCAGGGCGCGTACGGTTCATCTGTACCCAGGAACAAGCGCTTACTGCCTGGGTTGGGGACCTCCAGGGCGCGTACGGTTCATCTGTACCCAGGAACAAGCGCTTACTGCCTGGGTTGGGGACCTCCAGGGCGCGTACGGTTCATCTGTACCCAGGAACAAGCGCTTACTGCCTGGGTTGGGGACCTCCAGGGCGCGTACGGTTCATCTGTACCCAGGAACAAGCGCTTACTGCCTGGGTTGGGGACCTCCAGGGCGCGTACGGTTCATCTGTACCCAGGAACAAGCGCTTACTGCCTGGGTTGGGGACCTCCAGGGCGCGTACGGTTCATCTGTACCCAGGAACAAGCGCTTACTGCCTGGGTTGGGGACCTCCAGGGCGCGTACGGTTCATCTGTACCCAGGAACAAGCGCTTACTGCCTGGGTTGGGGACCTCCAGGGCGCGTACGGTTCATCTGTACCCAGGAACAAGCGCTTACTGCCTGGGTTGGGGACCTCCAGGGCGCGTACGGTTCATCTGTACCCAGGAACAAGCGCTTACTGCCTGGGTTGGGGACCTCCAGGGCGCGTACGGTTCATCTGTACCCAGGAACAAGCGCTTACTGCCTGGGTTGGGGACCTCCAGGGCGCGTACGGTTCATCTGTACCCAGGAACAAGCGCTTACTGCCTGGGTTGGGGACCTCCAGGGCGCGTACGGTTCATCTGTACCCAGGAACAAGCGCTTACTGCCTGGGTTGGGGACCTCCAGGGCGCGTACGGTTCATCTGTACCCAGGAACAAGCGCTTACTGCCTGGGTTGGGGACCTCCAGGGCGCGTACGGTTCATCTGTACCCAGGAACAAGCGCTTACTGCCTGGGTTGGGGACCTCCAGGGCGCGTACGGTTCATCTGTACCCAGGAACAAGTGCTTACTGCCTGGGTTGGGGACCTCCAGGGCGCGTACGGTTCATCTGTACCCAGGAACAAGTGCTTACTGCCTGGGTTGGGGACCTCCAGGGCGCGTACGGTTCATCTGTACCCAGGAACAAGTGCTTACTGCCTGGGTTGGGGACCTCCAGGGCGCGTACGGTTCATCTGTACCCAGGAACAAGTGCTTACTGCCTGGGTTGGGGACCTCCAGGGCGCGTACGGTTCATCTGTACCCAGGAACAAGCGCTTACTGCCTGGGTTGGGGACCTCCAGGGCGCGTACGGTTCATCTGTACCCAGGAACAAGCGCTTACTGCCTGGGTTGGGGACCTCCAGGGCGCGTACGGTTCATCTGTACCCAGGAACAAGCGCTTACTGCCTGGGTTGGGGACCTCCAGGGCGCGTACGGTTCATCTGTACCCAGGAACAAGCGCTTACTGCCTGGGTTGGGGACCTCCAGGGCGCGTACGGTTCATCTGTACCCAGGAACAAGCGCTTACTGCCTGGGTTGGGGACCTCCAGGGCGCGTACGGTTCATCTGTACCCAGGAACAAGCGCTTACTGCCTGGGTTGGGGACCTCCAGGGCGCGTACGGTTCATCTGTACCCAGGAACAAGCGCTTACTGCCTGGGTTGGGGACCTCCAGGGCGCGTACGGTTCATCTGTACCCAGGAACAAGCGCTTACTGCCTGGGTTGGGGACCTCCAGGGCGCGTACGGTTCATCTGTACCCAGGAACAAGCGCTTACTGCCTGGGTTGGGGACCTCCAGGGCGCGTACGGTTCATCTGTACCCAGGAACAAGCGCTTACTGCCTGGGTTGGGGACCTCCAGGGCGCGTACGGTTCATCTGTACCCAGGAACAAGCGCTTACTGCCTGGGTTGGGGACCTCCAGGGCGCGTACGGTTCATCTGTACCCAGGAACAAGCGCTTACTGCCTGGGTTGGGGACCTCCAGGGCGCGTACGGTTCATCTGTACCCAGGAACAAGCGCTTACTGCCTGGGTTGGGGACCTCCAGGGCGCGTACGGTTCATCTGTACCCAGGAACAAGCGCTTACTGCCTGGGTTGGGGACCTCCAGGGCGCGTACGGTTCATCTGTACCCAGGAACAAGCGCTTACTGCCTGGGTTGGGGACCTCCAGGGCGCGTACGGTTCATCTGTACCCAGGAACAAGCGCTTACTGCCTGGGTTGGGGACCTCCAGGGCGCGTACGGTTCATCTGTACCCAGGAACAAGCGCTTACTGCCTGGGTTGGGGACCTCCAGGGCGCGTACGGTTCATCTGTACCCAGGAACAAGCGCTTACTGCCTGGGTTGGGGACCTCCAGGGCGCGTACGGTTCATCTGTACCCAGGAACAAGCGCTTACTGCCTGGGTTGGGGACCTCCAGGGCGCGTACGGTTCATCTGTACCCAGGAACAAGCGCTTACTGCCTGGGTTGGGGACCTCCAGGGCGCGTACGGTTCATCTGTACCCAGGAACAACGCTTACTGCCTGGGTTGGGGACCTCCAGGGCGCGTACGGTTCATCTGTACCCAGGAACAAGCGCTTACTGCCTGGGTTGGGGACCTCCAGGGCGCGTACGGTTCATCTGTACCCAGGAACAAGTGCTTACTGCCTGGGTTGGGGACCTCCAGGGCGCGTACGGTTCATCTGTACCCAGGAACAAGTGCTTACTGCCTGGGTTGGGGACCTCCAGGGCGCGTACGGTTCATCTGTACCCAGGAACAAGTGCTTACTGCCTGGGTTGGGGACCTCCAGGGCGCGTACGGTTCATCTGTACCCAGGAACAAGTGCTTACTGCCTGGGTTGGGGACCTCCAGGGCGCGTACGGTTCATCTGTACCCAGGAACAAGTGCTTACTGCCTGGGTTGGGGACCTCCAGGGCGCGTACGGTTCATCTGTACCCAGGAACAAGTGCTTACTGCCTGGGTTGGGGACCTCCAGGGCGCGTACGGTTCATCTGTACCCAGGAACAAGTGCTTACTGCCTGGGTTGGGGACCTCCAGGGCGCGTACGGTTCATCTGTACCCAGGAACAAGTGCTTACTGCCTGGGTTGGGGACCTCCAGGGCGCGTACGGTTCATCTGTACCCAGGAACAAGTGCTTACTGCCTGGGTTGGGGACCTCCAGGGCGCGTACGGTTCATCTGTACCCAGGAACAAGTGCTTACTGCCTGGGTTGGGGACCTCCAGGGCGCGTACGGTTCATCTGTACCCAGGAACAAGTGCTTACTGCCTGGGTTGGGGACCTCCAGGGCGCGTACGGTTCATCTGTACCCAGGAACAAGTGCTTACTGCCTGGGTTGGGGACCTCCAGGGCGCGTACGGTTCATCTGTACCCAGGAACAAGTGCTTACTGCCTGGGTTGGGGACCTCCAGGGCGCGTACGGTTCATCTGTACCCAGGAACAAGTGCTTACTGCCTGGGTTGGGGACCTCCAGGGCGCGTACGGTTCATCTGTACCCAGGAACAAGTGCTTACTGCCTGGGTTGGGGACCTCCAGGGCGCGTACGGTTCATCTGTACCCAGGAACAAGTGCTTACTGCCTGGGTTGGGGACCTCCAGGGCGCGTACGGTTCATCTGTACCCAGGAACAAGTGCTTACTGCCTGGGTTGGGGACCTCCAGGGCGCGTACGGTTCATCTGTACCCAGGAACAAGTGCTTACTGCCTGGGTTGGGGACCTCCAGGGCGCGTACGGTTCATCTGTACCCAGGAACAAGTGCTTACTGCCTGGGTTGGGGACCTCCAGGGCGCGTACGGTTCATCTGTACCCAGGAACAAGTGCTTACTGCCTGGGTTGGGGACCTCCAGGGCGCGTACGGTTCATCTGTACCCAGGAACAAGTGCTTACTGCCTGGGTTGGGGACCTCCAGGGCGCGTACGGTTCATCTGTACCCAGGAACAAGCGCTTACTGCCTGGGTTGGGGACCTCCAGGGCGCGTACGGTTCATCTGTACCCAGGAACAAGCGCTTACTGCCTGGGTTGGGGACCTCCAGGGCGCGTACGGTTCATCTGTACCCAGGAACAAGCGCTTACTGCCTGGGTTGGGGACCTCCAGGGCGCGTACGGTTCATCTGTACCCAGGAACAAGCGCTTACTGCCTGGGTTGGGGACCTCCAGGGCGCGTACGGTTCATCTGTACCCAGGAACAAGCGCTTACTGCCTGGGTTGGGGACCTCCAGGGCGCGTACGGTTCATCTGTACCCAGGAACAAGCGCTTACTGCCTGGGTTGGGGACCTCCAGGGCGCGTACGGTTCATCTGTACCCAGGAACAAGCGCTTACTGCCTGGGTTGGGGACCTCCAGGGCGCGTACGGTTCATCTGTACCCAGGAACAAGCGCTTACTGCCTGGGTTGGGGACCTCCAGGGCGCGTACGGTTCATCTGTACCCAGGAACAAGCGCTTACTGCCTGGGTTGGGGACCTCCAGGGCGCGTACGGTTCATCTGTACCCAGGAACAAGCGCTTACTGCCTGGGTTGGGGACCTCCAGGGCGCGTACGGTTCATCTGTACCCAGGAACAAGCGCTTACTGCCTGGGTTGGGGACCTCCAGGGCGCGTACGGTTCATCTGTACCCAGGAACAAGCGCTTACTGCCTGGGTTGGGGACCTCCAGGGCGCGTACGGTTCATCTGTACCCAGGAACAAGTGCTTACTGCCTGGGTTGGGGACCTCCAGGGCGCGTACGGTTCATCTGTACCCAGGAACAAGTGCTTACTGCCTGGGTTGGGGACCTCCAGGGCGCGTACGGTTCATCTGTACCCAGGAACAAGTGCTTACTGCCTGGGTTGGGGACCTCCAGGGCGCGTACGGTTCATCTGTACCCAGGAACAAGTGCTTACTGCCTGGGTTGGGGACCTCCAGGGCGCGTACGGTTCATCTGTACCCAGGAACAAGTGCTTACTGCCTGGGTTGGGGACCTCCAGGGCGCGTACGGTTCATCTGTACCCAGGAACAAGTGCTTACTGCCTGGGTTGGGGACCTCCAGGGCGCGTACGGTTCATCTGTACCCAGGAACAAGTGCTTACTGCCTGGGTTGGGGACCTCCAGGGCGCGTACGGTTCATCTGTACCCAGGAACAAGTGCTTACTGCCTGGGTTGGGGACCTCCAGGGCGCGTACGGTTCATCTGTACCCAGGAACAAGTGCTTACTGCCTGGGTTGGGGACCTCCAGGGCGCGTACGGTTCATCTGTACCCAGGAACAAGTGCTTACTGCCTGGGTTGGGGACCTCCAGGGCGCGTACGGTTCATCTGTACCCAGGAACAAGTGCTTACTGCCTGGGTTGGGGACCTCCAGGGCGCGTACGGTTCATCTGTACCCAGGAACAAGCGCTTACTGCCTGGGTTGGGGACCTCCAGGGCGCGTACGGTTCATCTGTACCCAGGAACAAGCGCTTACTGCCTGGGTTGGGGACCTCCAGGGCGCGTACGGTTCATCTGTACCCAGGAACAAGCGCTTACTGCCTGGGTTGGGGACCTCCAGGGCGCGTACGGTTCATCTGTACCCAGGAACAAGCGCTTACTGCCTGGGTTGGGGACCTCCAGGGCGCGTACGGTTCATCTGTACCCAGGAACAAGCGCTTACTGCCTGGGTTGGGGACCTCCAGGGCGCGTACGGTTCATCTGTACCCAGGAACAAGCGCTTACTGCCTGGGTTGGGGACCTCCAGGGCGCGTACGGTTCATCTGTACCCAGGAACAAGCGCTTACTGCCTGGGTTGGGGACCTCCAGGGCGCGTACGGTTCATCTGTACCCAGGAACAAGCGCTTACTGCCTGGGTTGGGTTAGCCTAACACTAACCCTTCAAAATGTCTACAACAGACAACGACACCTAAAAACACAAATAGCTCAGTCAGTTTTGGAAATACAGTACTGAGCAGAAGCTTTGTGTAGTAGTAGCAAAGATTAATCCACAAAACCTGTTAACATTTTCCAATTAAAAATTACGTCTACCACTCGGGCACAGAAGATGGTGGGTAATGTGCGTTCCATCAAGTGGTGCCAGACATTTAGATATGTCTCCAATCCAAGCTAACATTCATAAATGTGATGCTAGTATACACTGTTGTGACAACATGAAATGTCTGTTTAAGGAATTGCAGAAAATGTCACAATGCCTCAGAACAAAGCCCTTTTATGTTCCCTATCTGACCCTGAAGCAAAGTACCGGTACTTGTAAAACCTCCTGAGTGTTTATGATTGCCGCTGCAGAGTGTGTTGAACGGTGTTGGCTCTCGACATGCGAGAGTCAACGAAGCAGTGCTTGTTGCTCCTTGGGGGGAGAAAGGTGCGGAAGGAGTGCCGGATGCGTTCTGACTCTCTAATCTCCACTGTTTCCTGGTCCATGCCTGCAATCTTCCAGAGGCTGCAATCGCAGCTGACAAATGCTGTCGTTTTAAGAATCTTAATTGGGCCGAGTGGCACTTAGTTAAAACTCGGGCAGTGGGAGAAAATATACTCCACTGTGGGGGGCTGTCCTTCAGGCGTATCGGAAGAAACAGCAGGAGGAAAGAGAAACAGGCAGGGGATCTGGGTTGAGGACAACGTTGTGACATTGTTAACTCCTCATGAGGTTGTCGTGGTAAAAGAGAGTTTCAAGTTGAATAGTGCTTTACTGGAGGAGGGCCATGTGATGCTGGGTTCACCTCACAAGTTTCTGTTTTCAATCAGTGTGTGGGATTTGCAGGTTCGCCCTGTTTCTGTGTGGTTGTTCTTTTTCAGCTGTTCTCCATCGTCCTCCCACAGTCCAAAAACAGCCACACATGTAGGGTTTGCTTGTGTATGATTAATATGAATGCACTCATGAAGCTTAAATTAAAGGCAACTTGCCTGTTGCCTTTTACGCAAGTGTTTTAGACAGGATTATGGTCATGTTAATGTAGCTATGGCAACCATCTTAAACTGAATTGACTTCAAAGGTTAAAGCTACAGTATGTAGCTTTTTTTATGAACATATTTCTTCACTCTGTCACTACCTCCTGACAGACTGATGTTAGCCAGGTAATCTCTGAAAAAAAATTAAAAAAAATATTGTCCCCTTGCTTCTCCAGGTGGTAAATAAGCATTTCTAAAAAGAAAAGGTGACCCGCCATTTTCCAGCCAATAAAAACAGAGTTTGTAACCAGCCAATAAAAACAGAGCTTGAATTTGAATCAGCCAATAAAAACAGAGCTTGAATTTGAAATTCAACAGACCACAAGGGGGCAGAGCCACATATGGCTCTGAGGGGGAGGGATCAGAATGCTTTGCCTGTTGAAAATATTTCTAACTGCTGCAGTTCTACAGAAACTGCATACTGAACCTTTAAACGGTAGTTACTCAGTTCTAGATGCACATCGCTGTTTTCTGAAGGTTTCATTAACATACACTCGGTGATTTATTAGATTGTTTGCTAACAAATTGACGGAATTGACTCCAAAAGTAAAAAATGCAAAATTTCACGATGATATCTCGCCGTCATTTAGCACTCAGAGTAGTTATGGATCAATTTCAGCTATTATTACACAAATATTCATCTAAATTTCTGTCATATTTACCGAGTTACCGAAACTTTTGTTAATGCTACAAAAGCTTAGCTGTCACAACTGTCAAAAAAAGTTGACTCCAAAAGTTCATCAGTTTTTGATGTCAACCCGGTGATTATTTTATGAAGGTTTCATTTAAATTTGCTCATGATTCATTTAATATTTTAACACACACCCATACACAGATGGGCAAAGGCAATAATTACACAGTAATATTGGTTGGTGTGGAAATAAGAATTAAAAGTCTAAATAAATGTGTTCGCACAATGGGAAAATAGTGAGCCAATTATGCTAATGAACAAACCAACAAACACAATGAAAAGTGTTAATATTCATAATAAAGATCACAGTGAATATTTTTCAATACCTCAGCGTGTTTGAAACAAGGCGTGCATGTGCGCACGTTGACCGGCAGCGATTGTCTCTGTGTTACAAACGCTTTGATTCATTATTTCCAACTGATTAAAAGGAGGAGGATTAAGGTTAGGTTCTCTGTCTGTGGTAATGAATTGATGAAACGTGTGAACAGGAGTCAAACGTTCTCATTCGGGAAGGTTACAATGCTGATTGTTCTGCATGAGGTGCATGAATTTGTGCACGTCTGTGAATATTAGAATGTGTTTGTGTGCTGAAGAGGACACAAGTGTAACATGTGGTGTTAGACAGATGGAACATGGACTGGTTGTGAGCGTCGCATGGGCATAAATTTCCATCGCACTTTTAAATTAACATAAACCATTGAAACAATTCAGTTTTTTATGCAGGTTTTTCACATTATGTTTGGCCTTATATAACCATTTAAATACAGTGATTATAATGTACAGAACCAGAAGGAAAATGATTTATTTACACAATATTTTTCAATATTACTGTTGGTAGATGCGGTACTGTACTTTTCAAATAAAGACTTTATTTTATAAAGTAACTTGGATAGTTGGTTATAATAACGTGCTACATGACCTATTTAAATATGTTTGTCTTTACTTTTATATAAACCCTGTATTATTTAAGTAAAAATGGAATTTTCTTTAATTTGAGCTTATTATATTTACATGGATTCGTATGTCGATTTTATATCTGTTTGGATTTAGGTCTAATTATGGTTTAAAGTATTTGGGTATTTTGTCTCATGCTAATCTTGTAGTAACTTAGAAGGATACCCTTTACAACACACACACACACATATATATATATATAGGGCGGCCGTGGTGTAGTGGTAATGGCAGTCGTCTCCCGATCGGAAAGTTGGCGGTTCGACTCCCGGGACCCGCACCATGTGTCGTTGTGTCCTTGGGCAAGACACTTAACCCTGAGTTGCTCCCGGTAGGACTGGAAAGCACCTTGCATGGTAGTCTGCCGCCACCGGTTTATGAATGTGTGTAGCATTCAATATATGTGTAGCACTTTGAGATTTTCAGTAATGAAAAGTGCGTTATAAATTGAATTAATTATTATTATTATTATTATTATTATTATTATTATTATTATTATTATTATTATTATNAATTCCTCTACAAACACTTTATAAATAATAAAAACATTTTTTATTATAATATGCATTAATTAAGGGTGACAGAGAGACAAAACTGAACACTTTCTTGCCCAATAGTAAGCCAAATCTTTTCACCTATATATTTCCTGTAAAGTTGTTATATTAAACATTTCACACTAAGTTACAAACTTGTAATAGCAATAAGCATTTGTAAATTTAAAATTTTAAGATATAATATTAGTTGTAGATTCTTCTAATGCAGTGATAAAGTACAATATTATATCCTAAAAAATAGGTTTACAAATGCTTATTGTGCTTAAAAGGTAGTAACAGTCTGACATGTTTATTATAACAACTTTAGATCAGAAACTGGTCAGTTTTGTCTATCGGACACCCTTAAATAATGCATAGTAAGCAGTTATTAATGATTTATAAAATGTTTATAGTGGATTTAATAACACATCCATAAACTATTTATTAGCAATCCATAAGAGCCTTATTGTAAAATGATACCCTTAGAAATACATATGTCCTCAGATTAATGGTTTAAGGTTTATCAAGATGATTAAAAGTAAAAAAATAAAAAAATAAAAAAAAAAACATTTTTCTGTCACATCAATCCTACAAATTGAATGGCTTTTAGCAAGATACCAGAACCAACACATTGAGCACTGAGCGGCGCTCCCCTTCTCCTGCTTGTGGCTCAAGCCATTATCCAGGCGCGTAAAGTAGCCAAGGGGGAGAATCCCCTAAACTTTTTAGCTCGTTAAAAAGTTATGGCTCGGTTGGTTGTACATGTTATCCAGAGGATGATATGGCTGGTCGTTGCTTGTTCACCAGAGGAGTGACACCTGTCTTTGTTTTGAAGGCATCAATGTTTTGAATCAAATGTTTGCTACAAGAAGCTACAAGAGATAGCATGTTAGCAGGTGAGATCCACACCCCCTGCTGCCGACTCGCTAACAAAACTAATAATCAAGCTAATTATGCACCAACATCAGCTCGTTAGGCTCACTTTACAAAGAACAGCAGAGAAGAAGGAATTTAGGAACTATTACTTTTAAAACATTAATAAACTCTGAAAAAAACAAAATAATAAAACAACCTGTTGACCCTGAGGGTTTAGCTGACACTATGTTAAAATTTATTCTGAGAACTTGTTTTATAACCCGCTTCAAACCTTATCAGCAATTAAATGGCCATTATTAGTTGTTATCATCCCCATATGTGGCGGTCAGACTGCCCCTCCTGTACCTCCTAGTGGGTTTAAAGGTACGTTGTTAGTGATGATAATAGACTCCGTTTTTAGCTTTGTTAGCGCTCATAATAGCTTCACGTGATTAGGTTTAGAGTAAAAGGTCTAGCGTTAGGTTTAAGGTCTTGGTTCGGATTAGGCACAAGGGTAAGGGGTTCAGTTTAGGGTTGGTCCTCTAGGTCAGGTGTAAGGTTATGTTTAGGAAAAGGGTTACATAAGCTGAAAAAAAGACACTTCCTGGTTTACCCTGGTGAGACACTGCCTATTATCAGTGATAATAACGTACCTTTAACCCTCTGGGGTCAAAGTACGCAAAGATGCGTATACTTGACGTCATGCATTTATTTTTGTGAATTTCATAATAAAAATATCAAGATTTTTCCCACTCGGATTTTGATTTTTTGGGTAATTTGTGATCCAATGTGATAATGCATTTATTCAAAATGAAACAAAAACTATAAAATCATGAAGCTGAGGTTGTGCTGAAAAGAATGATACCAAACAAGGCAAGGTAAATAGTTTTTATGATGGAAATATAAGGGTAAATTCAAAATTATACCAAAACGGGCATTTAGACCCCCGACCCCAGAGGGTTAAACCTACTAGGAGGTAGGTGGGACAGTTTTACTGCTACATATGGGGATGATAACAACTAATAACGGCCATTTAACATCTGAAGCTGCTCGTTTTATTCATTCAACCTTTATTTATACAGGTTAGTCTCACTGAGCCTTGAGGACTCATTTACAAGAGAGACCTGTTTTAAACAAAGAACACAGATGAGGGTACAGACAACAATAGACAATTATATAAAATGAAAAAGTAAATAGAAGAGATGAAACAAAAACGAATAAAAAAACAGCTACATTATAAAGCGATGTCAAATACTAAAAACAGGAACACGTTTATGTTGGTTTACTTGTGAATGAATAAAAGATGTTTCCTTGATCTTAAATACGTTGTATCATCACTAATAACAATGTTATAAATATAGATGGTGAACACATAAGGGATCAAAATCTGTCAGAGTGACAGAGCTATCGTGTGTTGTCCTGCAGCGGACTGAAGATCTTTACACTCACGAGAATCTCAACCAGATTGTCTTCATATACAAGTCTTTGTCGTATTGCTTAATGTTTTCCATATAGGTTACTTAATTTGAAGACCTCCAAACTTCTCAAGTCCTCAACCATAACACTTCCACTGCCATGCTTCACAAGTTGGGTAAGGCTCTTTAAAGTAAAGCAGATGAATTGCCACTAAAAGGACCACACATATGGTTGATTTTCTCTCAAGAGCAATCGATTGAATTGCACCTTATTCACAAATTAATTTAGTTACAGATAATTGATTAGGTTAAAAATAATTTTGGGACTCGGCAGCATAATTTTTCTGAACCACTTTGAAAATAACTTATTATGTAAAATAATAATAATAATAATAATAATAATAATAATAATAATAATAATAAATTCCTCGGTGAATTACTTTTGCCTGAATCTCACTCTGACTTTTTCCTTGTTGTTAGTTTCTTAGTTTTTTGACGAGGATGAATGGAACAGAAAGTCTTTTCTCACTGTCCATGTTTCTCACACACACTTTTTTCCCCACACACACTCCTTTTTTGTGTCACTGAGATTTATCAAGCACGAGGGTGCTTCTTAACATTATCTGCCTTGGGTTTAATTCATCTGGTGCCCTTTTGTTTTCTCTATCAGCCCCATTCCTCTCTTCTCATCCTTCTCCATTTTCCCATACTTCATTTTTTTCCTGTACATCCTGGCACATTCACATCATTAATAATGAGTATGTTGAGATAACTTAAAATCTGTTGATCTGTTACTATTTTAAAAAATATCCACGTTTTAGTGTTTTTTGTTCCCCTCGTGTTTTATCTAACAACCAATACAGGTAGGCCTTGACTTACGACGGAGTTCCGTTCCTGAGCGTCGTCGTAAAGCGAATTTCGGCGTAAGTCAGAACATACGTAAATACTTCACCTTATACGTACAGTACTGTATTTTACCAAGCACTTAGTCTATCCTAACACAGTACCTTACATAATTATCAAAAAACACATACATTGGGAGCCATAATGAAGGGAAAAATAGTTAATTTCCTACTGGGAAGCTGGTGAAGCCTTTCCTCCATCCCTCCTCCATATTCTCCATTCGTTTACGATGTAAAACCGTAAAACCGGAAACTGCGTAACTCGGCTTTTCAAAATAAATTTTCTAATTTTTTAATAAATTAATTTTTTTAATGGGAGATGTGTCGTAACCGCGAAACGTCGTAACTCGAGACCGTCGTAAGTCGAGGACCTGTATATTATTCTCTAACTATAGTTGCGGATAGAGTTATTGATCCACTGTAGTAATAAAACATTAAATATCAGTTCATCAGGATTTTTTTTAAAGGAAACTTAATTTATGTGGGGTTTAAAATATAATCTAAAAGTGTGGCTGTACGTGTTCATTTAGGTTTTGTTCTCTTGCTGTGACCTGAATTTATGAGTACCTGCTTCTGGTTGTTCTTATTGTTGCTTTGATTCTTGAGGCTTTTCTCGTCTTGCATTAAGATATTTGCATCACAAATGAATATGTAAATACAATTTAAGTATTCCCAATCCTTCTCTTTTTTTTTACCTCCAGAGCAGCAAGCTTTATTGTTGATGCAACATGTGCAGCCCCTGCTCACAAAATCCCTTTTCGCAAATCACTTCGACCAGCCCACTTGATTTATGGTCGACTACGTGCAATTTATGAAAGCACAGAGGCACCTGGGGGGGTTAAAGTTGTTACGCTGCTGTTACGCCTCTGAGCCACCAAGTGAGGTCGGATCAGAGCCGTAACAGTTGATATATGAAATGTTAAGATGGGATCATAGCTGGAGGGCAGCTGCACAAAAGACAGTCTGTGTGACCCACTGGATTTAGAGCAGATGTCCAACATTTTATAAGTTCTGCTCTAAATCAACACCACTGAGTTTGACTCCATGTCTTCTTTGATTCTACAACTTCTTTATTTATAAAAACTCACATCGCTGTGGGACGTGGGCAGCTCAACAGGTGGTTTGTGAACAATCAGAAGCAGCTTAAACAGACTCTTCTTGATGTGGAACTGTTTGTGAACGAGAATATGAAGTTCTTTGTCTTTGTCGCATTAATACAGTATTACACAACAAAACGTGTTTAAGAATCCACAAATCGACATGCATTTGAACAATTATTTATTCATGAGGGTTTGATTTGCTTTAATTTCATCTTCAGTCATCTGTTGAGGCAACCATTTTAGTCCAAGCTAGCTCACTCAAGCTGTTCTGTCCATCAGAGCACAACTCCATCACATCCTTCTGTAGGAGTTAGACAGAAACAACACAGAGAACTTTGCCAAAGTTTCTGCCACTGCCAGGTCTCCCATTAAACAGCTTATTCAAATTCATCCACCACCATTCATCACTGTGCAGCAAAATCAATGCTGCTGAACCTGGCATCATCCAGGAGTCAGATTAGTCATTACTACCTCAGTGGGATCACACTGTGATGCCTGGAAATACTACAGGGATGTCACACTTGGCTTTATTTGGGAACAAACAAATTAAACATCATGACAAATACCTATACCTAAAATAATTTACAAGTTCCCCTCCTGCCTGATGTTGCATAACATCCGAAATCAAAGTAAGTGTTTGGCTGAGGCACCTTGAGCTACAGTCTTAAAAGTTTCTGAACAGATTCAATCTCAAAACAATAAAACTAAGTTGTTTGTGCCGTCTTTTGGTTTCTTTATGGTTTCAATCAGCTGCTGCTACACACCACATGTGCTCCTGCTACATCGTTTTTACAATTGAGAAGTAGATCAGTATAATGACAGGAGTTTGGAGGAGGTGCACAAAGCTGTGATTAAGCTCAGGTTGGTGAAGACAAGGGATATCTTTATTTGATTTTAATCCAGCTGACCTAGCTTAGTTTTTTAGAAGAAAAAAAAGTTGCAAAAAAAAAAATCTTATTCAGACAACAGTTGAAAAATATGATATTATTATTATTATTATTATTTTATTTGTATTAATTCAAATGTATTCATTTCAAAATACAACACAAAACAATCACACGAATTAGGCTTATACAATTTATAAATAAAATGAAGGGTAGCAGAAAGAAGAAAAAAATCTTCTTATATTTGCCCCCTTTTCAAACAATCAAATAAACAACAGTCATTTTCAAGTAACAGAACAAAAAAAGAACAATTCACTATAATTATCCAACTGCAATACAACATATGTAACAGTATTTCATATATATATTTGCAATAATTCAGTTTTAATCATTTTCTTAAATGTAAACACTGATTTAGCATTTTTTACTTCATTCTCAAAACCATTCCACAATCCAATTCCCTGGATTGAAGTTGACCGACCCTTCAAACTGGTTTTATATTTTGGTTTAACAAATATTTCTGTTCCCTTGAGATTATAATAGCGTTGTGATATTATATGATACACCAAAGTGCAAGCTCAATAATCCAGGTAAAAAAAATCCAGCAATGTTCAGTAAGGTCATCTGGCTGATTTGTATATGTTTACCTGGATAATTGAGCATGGGCTTTGGTGTTTTGAACCAGTTTGACATGACCCTTGATGAGGGAGATGATGGTCAGAGGAGAGGGCGTGCTCCAGAGACCAGCTGAGCACCAACATACCGGTAACTTTTTTTTTTTTTTTCTATTTTGGAGTAAGCTGTTGAGGGAGAATCCGTTTTGTTTGATGTCTCCTCAGACTGATGAAACCTTCTGGATGGAGGGCAAAACATCTCAGCACAAAAAAAAAAGAAACCATCCAGATGACCTGACAGAACAGTGTTGGATCACATGATACAGTAGATGAAAATAAAATTTGCAAAGCTGAACAAACAGCAGAAGTTGAACTAGCTCATTGGAAACCCTTATTTAAAAGACCAAAAAAAGGAGTTGTTTTTTAATATTTGTCTATTCTGAGGAGACACCGAATGATATAAATTAAAAGTGAAGGGAACAGGAGGAGACGAAGAGATCAACAGCCAGATGGGACACCACACGATGTGGACGGGTGTAGAAGAGGAAAATATCAGACGGATAAGGCGCTGTATTCTAAATTACATTTCAGTTTGTGAAAGAATAAAAGAGGAGCAAACACTTTGAAATTTGACACATTTGAAAATATTGTAAACAAAAGCAGAATATGATCAACGGCCATTTTATTCTTAACCACCAGTGGCTCACATTTACATGTAAGACCACCCTGTGGTGTTTTCACATTATTACGTAATTTCTTCATTACCTGTTTTTTTTTCCACCCTCTTTCCACTCCTCCCTTATCTCCATCTCTCCATCTCTGCCGTGCCTCCAGCATGGCAGTGGCCTAGTTTTTGCAGCGCAGAGGGTTTATTAGCGTCATCCCTAACCACAACAAGCGTAATGTGGAATCATGTGAGAACTCTAAATCTGTGCATGAAATGCCTCACGTGCTTACAGCTACACTGGGTACTGCGCTGCGTTTAGGTGCCATGCAGGTGCTCAGGTGTTCCTATTTGTGCTGTGTACTGTGAGTGTACTGTATTCTTGGAGCATGTT
>JBBPBX010067034.1:3470-19512 GCA_038048925.1 Garcialebias charrua
AGAATGGCAGCTGGAAGAATTGACATAATGTATAGCTTTGAGGTAAAATGTGTTAATTTATGTAATTTTAAAAACATTTAATTTTTAATGTAAAAATTAGCAACATAGTGGCACAGTTGGAAGAGCTGCCGGCTCTCAGTAAACAGGTCACTGGATCGAATCCCGTCCGGGGGGCCTGTCTGGGTGGAGTTTGCATGTACTCTCCTTTATCCATGGGTTTTCTCCAGGTACTCCAGTTTCCTCCCACAGACCAAAAACATGCATGTTAGACTGATTGGTAACTCTACATTGTCCCTAGGTGTGAGTGAGAGAGTGAATGGTTGGTTGTCTCTTTTGTCTCTATATGTCCCTGTCATGGACTTGCGACTTGTCCAGGGTGTCCCCCGCTTCTCACACAGAGACTGCTGGATATGGGCATCAGTGACCCCCACAATCCAAAAAGGAAGAAGTGGGTAAACTATAATGGATGGATGGATGTACTAAATATCTGTAGATAAGTGTGTTTAAGAAACATTAGCAAAGTTAATCTTTTAATATAACGCGGCCAACATATTTATGATCTGTATAAAGTATGTATTCAGTGTTTGGTTCACCTTGAGCCAGCATCTATCATCACTGAGCTGCAGTTGGATTTGTCACTCCTAACTGCACATTTTTTTTGAATACATATTAACCTTGTGTGAATGATAGTGTTTTGTAAAAAGGAAAGTGGTAATCTCTGACACAATTGGCCATTTGATGGGTCTCATTTCTACAAGAACTCTCAAACACAGACAGCCATTGTGACTCAGGCTTCTGTTCTTTTTTGTTCACACTAAACAGCGGAGGCGGCAATGTTGCTTTTTGAAAAGCTGCAAGGCCACATACTCTACAAGCTATTTATTTAATTACACTCTGTTTGTGTGTTAAAGGAACTAAGGATCACTGAACTTTCACGCCCATACCAAAAATGGACTTCCTGCCTCTGCTATCAATGTGCCCATTCCTCCTATTGGCTGCCTAGAGCTTTAAATGATGCAAGACAGGTGATCTTGCTCTGCAGGTATTCAAACCTGCCCGCACCCATGACTCCTGCCTGCACACCCAATTATTGCGTTTTTACATGCGTGTGTGCGTGTGTGGAACGTGATGCAACAACGCCAGTAGTCCTAGCTCGAATGCGATTAAAGATCTCCGTCACATTAACACCACCCCCGGCTCTCATATCATAAAGTGTGACTGATCTCAAATCTGATTTTAAATAAATGAATGGTGTTTGGTTGTCTGAGCACATCTATCTACAGTCTGCAGCAAAATAGACGTCAAAGGAAACACACGCATATATTTGTTGTATTTAAAATGTCTCTTGGTTTGAAAATGTCTCATTTCAGATTGAAGTGGAAAAATCCACTCTTCTCATCTTTGTCTTATCCCAAACCAAATCATGCTGCATTCACTGTACCTCAGGAAATAAAACATATACAGGTAGTCCTCGGGTTACGACGGTCTCGAGTTACGACGTTTCGTGGTTACGTCACGCATCTCCCATAAAAAAATAAAATAAAAAATACACCGGTATATATATTTTGAAAAGCCGAGTTCCGGTTTTACTTCCGGTATGACGGCAGAAGCAGGAGCTTGACGGCAGAAAAGCAGCGGAAAAACACAGGGAGACCCGCTCTGGACCGAGCTTCACGGCAGAACCAGCAAAACAGTGGACAAGTACAGGCAGCCTCAGATCTTGGAGGAGCAATGAGCTAACATGCTAACAGACCTTACTGTAAACAATTTGGACCGTGCGAAGTACAGGAAGCCTCAGATCTTGGAGGAGCAACAAGCTAACATGCTAACAGACCTTAGAAGAGCAACAAGCTAACATGCTAACAGACGGAGGAAGGCTTCACCAGCTCCCAGTAGGAAATTAACTCTTTTTTCCCCTTCATTATGGCTCCAAATGTTTGTGTTTTTTAATAATTATGTAGGGTACTGTGTTAGGATAGGCTAAGTGCTTGGTAAAATACAGTATTGTACGTATAAGGTGCAGTTTGGACGTATGTTCCGACTTACGTCGAAATTCGGGTTACGATGGAGCGTAGGAACGGAACTCCATCGTGCCAGTTTTGCGTGAGGTGTTAAGAGTGATTGGTTATTAACCTCTCAGCTGGCTGTGTTGTTCCTCACACTTTGTATTGCTGTTTTTTTAAATAACTTCAATTCATGACTCAAGATAAGTTTGTGCCTAAACTTTTCTCATAACCTAATGCTGAGGCTGGACACTTTAAAGCTCTATATAAGGGTTATTAGGTTACAGCTATTGCTAAAAACTCAAATACTGTAAAAAAAACAAAATAAATAAACAGGATCTCATTCAGGGTTTCTTATTGTATTTTGACAAGAACATATTGCAGATTTCATAAAGACTTTACGAATTTCAAGTCGACTTGTGATAAAGGGACTGAATTTGTTTACTTTAAAGCTACAAAAAGAACAGGACATCATCAGCATCAAAACACACTTCAGTTGTTTTAAATAAGAAATAATGTGTGTTTTTTTTAATTAGACAAATTAATGAAAAAATACAAAGTTAAAAAATTATTCCACATATTAGAAATAATGAATCACTCTTGAGTTTGCTATTCAGTTTCTGAGAAGAACAACCACAAAGCTTGTTGCTCTTTTCTTTGTATACAGTAAAGATGAGACCAAGATTAATCAGCCTGGTTGATTCATGCGTTGTGCTGTGCTCCTGCTATTATTCTTATGATAAAGATGAACTTTAATTAAACTAAATAACAGATGTTTATTTTCACAAATAGATAGAACTCTGCCATTACTTGTTCTAATAAGCCCAATCCCCTTGCAATCGCCTTTGCCATTAATTGTTCACAATTAAAATATAGATGGGGATCCAAAGTAGCAGTAGCCGTTTCCAAACAGTTTGGAGTGCATTGTTCTACAGAGAGAACGGTTAATAACAAGGAGAAAGCATCTAGGACAGGTGACAGTCTTCCCAGGCGTGGACATTACCTTGAGGTCAGACTGTCAGACTGTACAATACTCAGAGAAAACCCAAGAGCTCCACCTCAGACTCTACAGACATCACATAACATGTTAAATGTTGAGGTTCATGACAGGACAATTTGAAAAAAGCTGATCAAGTATGACTTTTTTTGAAGGGCTGCCAGGAGGAAACCTTTCTTTCAATTGACCAGGTTATTTTGCCAAGTCATGTTTAGGGTCCATTTACTGTAATAATAATACTAATAAAATGTGTTTGGGTTCTGATTGTTAACACATTTTGAAATACAGTAAATTATGTATGCTTGTGCACATTCAATTAATCTCGATATGAAGCACCTTAGGAGTGGGATAAATCAAAGTTTTTTATATTACAGTTCATCAGCACATCCTTAGATGTAAAAGTTGTTTCTTCTTTGTATTGTGAGGTAGCCTGGTTAAAACCAGACCCTTGTCTTTCACTTTGCTTTGTACTAGGGTCTGGCATTTCTCCCATAGACAACGATTTCTCCGGTCGATTTTTGACCGGACCAATCAGAGAACAGAAGGCGGAGTTTTGTTAGTTTAGCCTGGCGAGGTCCAGGCTATTCAGATAAATAGCTCAGAAACCACTCGGTGGATATTTTTTCTGCTACCAGTGTGTAATTATATGGCTCTAATTTACTGACTGTTGGCCTAGATGAAACATTTGAGATAAAATTCGATTTTTTATCATTTATTTTCGTAGCGCACCCGAGGCTGTTTGGAAAATGTCAAACCGAAACTATTTAAATCCAGCAGATTTGACCATTTCGTGAATTGATTTAGGAACTGTTAAGCTCAGGAACACTTCTGATATAACGTCAGCTAAGAAATGTATTTTTTCTCAGCAAAGAAATAATAGTTTTTTACCTTGTTTTCATGAAAATTCCTTCGTGGCGGCAGCCATTTTAACTGACGACGTCAGTCGACGTCGTTCAAAACTCCGCCTTCTGTTCTCTGATTGGTCCGGTAATCCGCCTTCTGTTCTCCGATTGGTCCGGTCAAAAATCGACCGGAGAAATCGTTGTCTATGGGAGAAATGCCAGACCCTAGTACAAAGCGAAGTGAAGAACAAGGGTCTGGTTTTAACCAGGCTAATTGTGAGGTTCTCCAGGGATGTGTTCTTGGTACACTTATATTTAAAATGTACATGTATCTTGAAGCAAATATTGTGTTCACAACATTCTAGGTGTTATATTTCCAAGTCAGAATGTAGTGGAAATGACAGAGTACGTAGTAGACTCATTTAATTATGGCATTCAGTGAACTACTGCAGAAGGTATTTGGTGTTTTTGTGTTTGTAAGTACTTTAACTTGATGTTTTACCTTTATTTAGAAATATATATCAAACACATAACATTGCTTTAATGACAGTTTTTGAACAAAGTACTTGAAAGAAAGGCATTTTGATCTAACTCAATCAGAACAGTTTGAGTAATAAAACAAATTTAACAAAAAAAAATTCTGAAGCACAATTCAGATATTTTGGGAGTGGCACAAATGTGCATGTTGGCAAAATACTAGAAACTTCAGTTTGATTGTTGTTTACTTTGGAAACAGTGTCTCACTTGACTCCATCTGATCATCCTGGCCTGCGAATTCTAAAATCTGCTCATAATATTAAGGGCGGCCGTGGCGTAGTGGTAATGGCAGTCGTCCCCCGATCGGAAGGTTGGCGGTTCGAATCCCGGTTCCCCACACCATGTGTCGTTGTGTCCTTGGGCAAGACACTTAACCCCGAGTTGCTCCCGGTAGGACTGGAAAGCACCTTGCATGGTAGTCTGCCGCTACCGGTGTATGAATGTGTGTAGCATTCAATGTGTGTAGCGCTTTGAGATTTTCACTAATGAAAAGCGCGTTATAAATTGAATTCATTATTATTATTATTAATATTTGATCTCTTGTTATTTGAAGTAAAATAATAAAACATATTCAGACAGGAAAGTTCAGATTTGTTATCCTGGAACAAAAAGCAAATGTTCTGCAGATAGCGTCAAAGAGAACATATTTTTAACAAAATGCTTTTATACTTTTAAGAAAGCATGGTGAAATATTAATTTATACTTTGAATTAGGGCATTACAATTACTCTAATTGCATTTTGACCTCTGTCAGTTAACTGTCAATGCAGAGATGTGTAAATGTATTCAGTTCAAAATGTTCTTTCTGAGCTATTGGTTAATAGAATCAGCACAAGACAGCCAAACCTTTGCAAAAGAACAAAAAAAGAACAAAAAAATACCAGCAGTTCAGCAAACACCACCTGACTTAAGCTCTTTGGCCCTCACTGAAACCAATGGGAGCGATGAGCGTCAGAATGTTTTTAACTCTGAACATTTTGTGCTTACTCTCTAAAACAAAGCAGAACTCCTCCTTCCTTTTCAAGCCTCTCTCCCTCTACCTGATATTGACAACACTTTTCAACATGCCATCCTACACGCACACTCTGGGCCTTGTAAAGGGGTTAAAGGGGGGGTCAGTTTAATACTGACCTCCTTTTTACCTTAATTTACTTATTCAGATTGAATAGTAATTTCACGGATTCTCTTCTTTTTCAGTTTATTCAATATTTCTGTGATCTTTATGATGGATAAATAAACAGAGCCATTAAGTGACAATGGACACGTTAACTTAGTTTGATATGTCAAAGAGACACTATCATTTATTTAAAATAAATCAACTAAATTAACACCATTACACTTGATTGACATGATTTCACTTTCTTTCAATTCAAATACGTCAGCACACTTAAATTTAACACAACAGACTTAAATATTGGATGTTAACATATTTAGTCTGTGGGCTCTTTTAGCTTAAAAATATAGTTTCCAGCTTAGGTTGAGAGGGAAAAGAAATAGGAGGAAAGAATTAAGAAGAACATTATCCTGAGCATGAGACCAGAGTGACACTTCCCATCAGACTTCTGCTAAAATCCAGGTACGTTTTGTAAACAGCTCCTTTACCTTTTGACGACAGCCCGGTAAGAGGGAAGACACCAGCCTTCAGATGCACAGAGTCCTTTAGTCTCAGCACGTCCAAAACTGGTTTTAGTTTACGTTTCAACGTCTCCTGGCTTCCGCGTTGGTCATCAGAGAATATGTCAGCTTCAGGCCTCTGACTTCAAGATAAACTTATTCCAGGAGGGAATAAACAAAGTTTTTGAGCTCGGCTTGTTCGAAGTAGACTCATAACAGCCTGTTATCAGTCCTTAGCTGAAGACGCCGGTCGTTAGCTCTTGACCACACGTGTCCAGCTCTTGGGAAAGTTCACATCTCTTTGGAAGTTCCCAGCAACTCTCTGAAGCGTTTCAGCACAGCTTAGACTAGTACTTAAGGAAGGACCAGTCGAGGAGTTCATTTGTCTTATCAAACCCAAGGTTAACAAGCAGCAGCAGAGGGAGATTTGTTTAGGAACAGACAGAGAAAGCTGGAGCCTTGTTCAATGAAAAACAACTGATTAAACTGTCTTCTTATTTCTAAACAGAACAGTCGGGTCTCTGTGACCCGAACTTCCCTTTAACACAGCAGTGAACACAGTTTAACACACAGAATAACACAGCATAAAAGCACAATCATGAAAATGACAAAAGTTATTCTTGATCACATTAGAATAAAATCAAGATAGAAATAGTCTCTTTTAGTGACTATATTCATCAGATTATAACTAAAGGAATAATTGTGTTAAATGTCCTGCTTTACTGAGAGGTCAGTAAAGGTCATCACTGGACAGTTCAAAAGTACACAGGTGTCTTAAAAGTGGACAAGGTCATGTCCACTACATCTCCCCCCTTTTGGAAGCCATCGCCAGTCGTTGGGGATGGGGTCCAACACGAAAGGAAACCTTGAACTGTCTCTGATCTTGAAGTAATCCAGCAAGTGGAAAAGAAAAATCAAAAATTATAATCCCATAAAGTTTTTGGAAATTCCATACTGTTCGGAGGTAATCCCATTGCGAAAAGCTTTTAATCCCTCGGAAAACTGAGTCTGTTAACTCTTGGAAAACAAAGTCTGTGATCCTTTGGAAAACAAAGTCTTATAATCCACAGCGGTAATCCCACAGCAGTAAATCCACAACGATTAGTTTTGTTGATTGATCAGCAACAATTGTTTTCATAATCAGCATGTAGAGGGGATCCCTCGATTGACGCAGAGGAGGCGACCCTTGGATGAAGGTTGAAGACCAAGCGTTGGAGCTGCAGGTCCCACATCGAAGGTTGTTGGCTGGTTGGTCTCCAGTCAGTGCCACTCTGGTTCTATGTGTCATGCAATTATGTGGTTTTAGGTGGGCTTATGATTGGGATTTTACATTAAGCCCTACCTATATGCACCTGGTATGTAAGCTATCATGGTTTAGAACAGCTACAATTACCAATTAAGGGGTGGATCAATTCTGTAAATTAGATATAGGGATCTATACCTATAAAATTTTGGAGGGCTTCTGTAACGAAGGCCTCTAATTCCAAACTATTCCTCCATTCATTACTTAGTTTAGGTTAAACTAAAAGAAAAATGAAATATAGTTTGATCTAAATGTCTGTTGTCTTTTAGACGAACGACGTAGGATTTGGTATACCTAATAAATTTTGAAGTCTATGGCGAGACTCATCAAAATAAATAGACAATCTAGAATAGAAACGATCGAATCGGTTCAATTTAGAAATCATGAGACCAGTGTAGTTTATGGTACCTTAAGTAGCTTTAAACTACATTGACTCTTCAACGATTGAGATTTAACAAAACGAACTGCATGTTGGCATAGTTAAATCCATCATGCATTAACCAATGTTAATACAAAACCTTTTTGGCTGGGAGTGTCCAGAACCAAAACAATATCTCAAATAATGACAACAGTAATGACTAAACAACAAGGAAACAACGTTTCACTGCTTCGACACACTCTTGTCGTCAGATTCCAAAGTGCAACACACAAGAAAACAGGTCTCAACTTTATGACCGAGGTCAAATTAAATCTCGTGGATTTAAACGGTTGTTAAGATTAGTTTTTGTTGTGGGTGTTAGACTTAGCGTTTCTAAGTTCAAGTTGGACAATGCGACTTATAGGGTGGGAAATATGGTAGTTTAAACCTGATTAGTTTATTTACTAACTTGTGTTTGGACGACCTTATTATCCCATGAAGTCGGTGAGTTTGTGAGATCTTTGTCTTTTGTGGAGTCATTGAACGCCTTGTAAGGTTTGATCTGATTTCGATGTACCCATTTAGCAATTGGCTCTTTGCGGCCTTTGCTGATTTTGATCTCGTAGACGACTGAGGACACTTTGTCTGTTATCAGATGAGGTCCAGTCCACCTGGGCATTAGTTTGCGGGCGAGAGTTCCGGTCCCGGACTCTCCTTTCCCGGTTGCTGGGGCGAACGTATAGTACCAGACTCTGTCTCCCACTTGGAGTTCATTGTGAGAGGCCTTCTGGTCATAGTACGCCTTGCGTCCTTCAGCGGACCTTTCCAGGTTTTTCTGGGCGAAAGCAAAAGTGTTTCTGAGGTGTACATTCAAATCTTTCATGTATTGTTGTGTAGTGTAGGCTGTCGCCATGACGGCGTCGCCTGGTTGGTACAACAGGTGTAGAGGGAGAGTCATCTGTCGACCGGTCATCATCTCGAAGGGAGAGATGCCAGTTGATGTGTGTGGAGTGGCTCTTATGGCCATGAGGACCAGAGGGAGTTTCACATCCCAGTCCTTGTGATTTGCAGCCACGTATTTCTTCAAAATACTCACCACAGTTCTGTTTGCTCTCTCAACTTGGCCTGAAGCCTGTGGGTGGTAGCCGACATGAAAGTTGGCCTTGACGCCTAGCGTCTTCCACAGTTCTTTCATCACTTCACCTGTGAAGTGTGTACCTTGGTCTGAGTTCACCCGAAGGGGAAGTCCAAACCTTGAGAATATATGATTCATTAACAACATAGCAGTAGTTTGTGCTGTGTCGTTAGGAGCTGGTAGGCATTCTACCCATTTGGTAAATGCACAGGTTACCGTGAGAAAATATTTATTTCCTCTAGAGCTCTTAGTGAGTGGTCCAACCCAGTCGATCTGGAGGTCAGACCATGGGAATGCAATGCCTCTGCTTTGCAGTGGTGCTCTGTGAAGTGGTCTGGTTGGCTGAAACTGGCCACAGACCACGCACCCTTCAATGTAGTCCTTGACATCCTTTTTCATTCCAGGCCAATAGGCAATTTGTTTTAATGCCGTCAGCGTGGCTTTATCTCCTTTGTGTCCTGCGGACGGGAGATCATGGGCATGAACTAACATCACCCCCCTTTGGTCATGGGGAACCACGAACACAGGTGAGGACGTTGGTCCATGAGCGAAAGTCAAGATGCCCTTGAGTAGTTTAAGCTGTTTGCGCAGCTGATAAAGGACCTTAAGGTCTGGATCGGAATCCAGGTCGTCTTTAGACGGAATTCTTGTCCGGATCAGTCAGATACAGTATCATGGAGTTGATAGCAGGATCCGACTTCTGAAGTTGGATGATGTCAGGGTCAGTCAGTGCGGGTCGTACAGAGACTGCGTTGTCAGCAGGTCTGGCCGCGGCCTGTGCACGTGTGACTGCCATAACTCTGACTGAAGGTTGTGTTGGCAGAGTCTCGATTAACCAGGAGGGGTCGAAGGACCATAGAGGACCTTCGTCGGCTCCTTCTTTGGCTAAGGAGTCTGCAATGTCATTGTAGTGCTTGTCATCGCCAGGGACTCTAGAATGCCCTGGAACCTTCTTCCAGTAGATCTGTAAGTCATGTGATGTCACCAAGTGATCACACGCTATGAAAAGCTCTTTGTGTTTGACCACTTTTCTGTCGCTTGTTAGGAAACCGTTCAGTTTCCACACAGCGAGGTGACAAGCGAAACTCAAACGAGCATAGTTAGAGTCAGTGCAGATGACTAGCGTCTTGATAGAGCGTTCTACTACAATCTGGAGAGCTATTAGGATTCCTGCAATCTCAGCATACTGAGAAGTCTGAGATCCTAATTTGTAGCTGAAAGTTATCTGCTCTTGGCCTTGGAGGAGGACCCCTCCAACACCTGCTCTGCAGATCTTGTCGCGGAGGAATGAAGATCCATCCACGTACAATGTTGTCATATCTTTGCAGATATTGTCATCAAAGAAGTGGTGATTCGGGTCTTCAGTTACTGGGGTTTTTACCTCAACCGGCGGCTGGGTGGCTGGTACATCTTGTGTACACTTCTGGCAGATTGCCAAGTCCGTCCCCAGATGAGACTTCTTGTTCTGACCATAACGGATGTCTAGGTTAAAACTTTGAAGTGCCATGAGCCACGTTGCAACACGTGAGTTTGTCACCACACCATCTCTGATGCGTTCACTGTTAAGGAAGGTCACTGGCTGGTGTTGTGTTTCCACAATGATTTTCTGCCCACCAATGTAGCTGGAGAAATGTTTAACTGCCCACACTGTGGTCAGTAAAGCTTTCTCACAGTCTGAGAATCTCAATTCGGGGCCTGCCATCGTTTTGCTGGCGTAGGCTACTACACGTTTGTCTCTGTCGTGTATCTGGTATAGACCTGCACTTATGCAATGAGCTGAGAAGCCCACTTCCAAGTAAAACTCTTTGTTGTAGTCCGGGTAGACTAAACAAGGGGCTGACTTGATCCTGTTTATAAGAGCGTCCATAGCCTGCTGCTGTTTGTCAGTCCAGACAAATGGAACGTCTTTCTTAAGGAGTTCAGTCAGTGGCTTTGCAAGGTCTGCATAGTTCTCTATGAACTGGTTCGAGTAGTTACACACGCCAAGAAAACTTTGTAGTTCTTTGAGACTGGTGGGGACTTTGAGATTGTCAAGGCCTTGGGTGCGAGTCAGCTGTGGTTGTACTCCGTCCGGACCTACAAGCAGGCCAACGTAGTCCACCTTGGTTCTGCACCATTGGCATTTTGACAGTGATATCTTAGCACCAGCAGTTGTCAGCTGATTCAGAACGTGGTCGATCTCAGCCAAATGTGAGTCCAGTGTTGGCTGCCTCAAAAGGACATCGTCCACGTAGATCAGTGTTCCACGCTCGTGGGCGTCTGGACATGCTTTGTTCAAGAAGATGTTGAACTCTGCAGGTGAGTTAGCGTAGCCAAAGGGACACCTGTTAAAGGTGTATTGACGGCCACCAAAAGTGAAAGCTAGTTTGTACTGGTCCTCGGCGCGCACAGGGATGGTCCAAAAACCAGAGGCGACGTCGAGGGTCGAGAAGTACTTACCATTGGTGACCTTGGGCAGTTCCTGTTGGAGTTGCGTCATAGGCCATCTGGATAAGGGAACTTGTTTGTTTAGCTTTCGGTAGTCTATAGTGAGTCTCCACTTACCATTTGGTTTTAACACCGGCCATAAAGGCGCAGAGTAAGTGCTGTTACAGTATCGGATGATACCTTTTCCTAACAGGTCAGCAATGATTTCCCTGATAGGTTGATGTGCTGCCAGAGGAATCTTGTATTGTCTGACAAATGCAGGTGGAGCATCAGGCGGGGTTGGAATGCTCACTGTGTGGAGCGTGGTCAACCCACAATCCATCGAGTCAGTTGAGAATGATTTTTCATATTTTAGCAGAACTTTGCGAAGTTTGTCCCTGTCTTCATCAGTTTCCAAGGCGTCGGCCTGAGCGACCACCTGGTCTATCTGTGAAGCAAATGAGAGCGGTTCTTGTTCTCTGGGGAGCTCCAGTGAGTCCCCTTCAGTGTCATAAAACCTGTCAACAGGTAGTGCACTGTAAGTTTGAGGGCCTAGACTTTCTCCTTGGTTGAAACCGAACCTGTGGACAATGTCCCGGTCGGACTCAGTGGGGGAGAAAAGAGCTATGGCCTGTGTTGGTTTTGTGAACAAGACTCGCCCCGAATGATGACTTGGGATCAAGTTTTCTGGGAGTCCTCCCAGAAATGGAATGCTTAGTTCAAAATCATGAAAATCAGTAGAGATCAACCATCCTAGCTGTGAGCGCTTTGGGATCAGTACCTCTTCTGTGCTCGTGTTACACACAGCGACAGTCGTGGTTCTGCCGTCGAGGGTCACTTGGCATGTGGCCTCCATGGACAGTCCTAAGTTGAAAAACATAGGAGATGGTTGAAAGCATGCCTGTTTTGTTCTAATAGCCTGTCCTTTCATGATGTGAATCATCACCGGCTTGTTCATAACCTGAGGTGGCACCACAGTGTTATGGCTGTTAGCAACCTGGCAGACCTCTGGAATGGTCTGTCCAGCCTTAAGGTTCTCTGTGGTTAACACAGGAGAGTCCTTCGTGGCTGTATCTAGTGACCACAGTGCATTGTTGTTGACGTCCACTCGGACACCTAATCTTACCAAAATGTCGGAGCCTATGTAGGTTGCATGTGGTAAGTTCGGGACCACGAGGAACGGGTGATCCAGTTCTCGTTGGTTCCAGATTAGTTTAAGGTCAATGATCCCTTTAGCAGTCATTACCTGTTTATCGTTGGGGTCTAACGGGAAGCGGAAAGCCTTTTTGTTCATTCCGAGACCCAACTGTTTCTTAACCAAGGTTCCAAAGAAAGCTTGGCTGATCGCTGATTTCTCCGTCCAAGGGGACAGAACAGCATCATCGGTGTGGGATCCTTGAATCTCAACACCTTTGACTACCTGTGGTAGGTAGTGTTCGGTGAGTGCCAACTGTTTCAGCTCGCAGAGGGGGCTCTCTTGTTGGACCTCTACTGCCTCACCTGTAGTTGGAGGTTCACCCACAGGGATTGTGCTCTCGTCTGAGCATTCCCTTTTGCCTTCCGCGGTACCTGCCGTTAGACGGTCAGTGTTACTCTGTGTAGGCATATCGATCGGCAGTGGTTGACTCACTCTGGTCCACATTGTCTGATCGCCATAATCTATAACCGCGTCGAAGCGGTTTATAAAGTCTTGGCCAACCAAAAATGGGCATGAGTCAACGGTGGACACGTATACCGGGTGGTATAGTGTCGTCTCACCAATCTGCATGTGAACCATTGCTATAGCTGTTAGGGTTGTACTCGTCTCCGAGAGACCCTGCAAAACTATAGCACATTCTCTGAGGGGTATTTCCCTGTCAACACCGCTAGCGGCCAGCCGCAGCTCTTCTAACAGTGTGGGTGACATAACGGATATGTCTGCCCCACCATCCAAGAGGGCCTCTTTTCTGAGGATCCCTTCCAACGTGATGGACAGGTAAGCCTTCTTAGCGGGCCCCTTTCTGATAATGTCACACAGGAACTCACCAGGTTGTCTCCGACGTTTATCACGCCTACCCCTGACTGTGTGACCTTCATTTATCAGTACTGTTAGTGCAGACACACATGGGTCTGACTGTTCAGTTCGTGGCGAGCCACTTTCAACGGTGAGTGAGCTTTCCCCCCCTTTTTCTGACGAGGGGTGCTCAGGCTCCGTAGCAATGAAGTCATGGTTACAGTCAACGTTCTGTTGACTGTCACATTCTGGACTGTCAACGATTCGACTGTCATTACCCTGATTGTCAGCATCCTGGCCACCAATGTCTTGGTGACTGCCAGCAACTGTGGCATTGTTGTTGTTAGAATGTTCAGAGTTACTATCAATGATAGTGCTACACATCACACCGGGTTTGTTCTCATTTTTAGTATTTTCCCACGTGTCGAACATCTGACGTATTTCCTCCTTGACTTCTGGGGACAGAGGGCTACGGCCTTTCCTCCGGGACTTCTGCGATTTTTTGTCTGTCTCGGACTGTTCAGTTTGAGGGGTAGGGGGAGCAGGTCCACGGCGTGGGGGCCCCTTCCGGGCCCAGACTGGCTTCGGGTGTCCCCTCTGGGACCACCCTTGGTTCGGGGGTTCCTGCTGGGACCACCCTTGGTTATATGGGTTACCCTTGTACCCATAATCTTTACTCGTTGGACGCGCACCCCCCTTTTGATCCTTTTGTTCACCCTCCGTGTTTTGCTTGAGCCACCTTGGGTTTTTCCTCAAGCGGACACCCCCACTTTGTGGTTTGTCAGGGTGAAAGGTCTGTTTCTTTTCGCCTGTCGGTGGATAGGGAGCTGGTGCTCGCGTCCCTTCCAGTTCCAGCGATTGGGAGTCGGCTCTCGCACTCGTGAACACCTCTACGGGTGTTCTGCATTCCATGCGGGCCTCGAAAACATTTACGGCGCATTGTTTCATTTCCTTGATGGTCTTGTCTCTGAAATTAGCCATCACTTGAACTGACTCTTTTATATCAGGGTGGAGGTTTTTACCGAAAAGGTATTTAAAACCTACGTCGTCCTCCATGCCCGGTTCATTGCGATTACCAAAGAAAGCCTGGAACATTCTCTGGTAATATGCCTGTGGATGCTCCTTCTTACCTTGCACGACCTTCTCGGCATCAGGGTAGCCACCAGGCCCCATGTTTGGAGTGAACTCTCGTATAAGAGTATCACGCAACAGTTTGTAATCTGTTTTTATGGCGTCCGGTTGGCGAACAATGAAGTTATATACAGGCCAGTCTGCGGTGAGCCTGATCAGCGCAATTTTATCCTCAGCAGTAGCATTTGGAAAATTACCCAGCTGGAAATCAAGAGAGTCTAGGTAGTTCTTTGTATAGATTGAACCCAACGGCCCTGGCTCAAAGCGTTGAATGTATCTAGAAAGCTTCTGGAGTTCAGGTATTGGAATAGAAAGTTTAGCATCATTGCTATTCCCATTTACCTGTGATCCATGTGCAGGTGTTGATGTTGAGGACGCAAGTCCCTGCTCCGACTGGCGGGTCTTAACAGGTACGGTGAGCTGTTCTGCATCACCGCGTGGAGGTGGTGGGGGTGGTGGTGTGATGCCTTGAGAATGCTTTGCCACAACATCCACCCACCTCTCCCTTTCTTTAAAGAGGTTTTCTTTAGTTAAGGTCAGTTCCACCTTACTTTCAGTCAATTCTCTGCGTAAACAATCAACTGCAGTTTGTAGCGCTGTGCACTGTTCACTGAGTTTTCTATTTTCCTCGAATTGAGTGCTCTCTTTTAGTTGTTCTTTTAATTTATCATACTCTATTTTCAACATTGTGCACCGGGTGTGGGCTTCTTCTCTTTTTTCCTTGTTCTCTTGTAGATCTTTAGACATCGATTGTACCTGTTGCTGTAATATTTCATTCTCTCTGATAGAATCGTCATATTTTTGTCCTCTGGACCGAATGTTTTCTTCATATGAATGTGTTTGCAACAGTATTTCATTGTTTAAACGTTCAATCTCTGTATTTGTCGTTTTCTTGTATGACACAAACTCTGAAGTGGTACCTTCGTGTTTAGTTTTCTCATCAGCCAGTTTATTTTTTTCATCAGCCAGTTCATCCTCAAGGTCCCCACTCTTATACAGTTCATGGTCCAGTCTGGTCTTCAACAGAAAGGCCAATTTGACAGTACGGTCGGCGCTGAGCTTTTTTCCACCTTTTTTGATTATGCCTGTTGCTAGACTTTCTAACTCTGTGTCCAGAGTCGGGGTGTCCATTGCTGCTACCTCCTCACCATACTTCACGAGTGTTTTCATTAGCAGTTTTAAGGCATTATCAACACAATCTGTGTCCTCTGACTCAGACTCTGAATCCTCCTGCGCTGGGATTTTCTCCTCAACCGGCGCTGGAGTTTGCTCACCATCAGCATCCTCCAAGGATGAGGATGGAACAACTTCATCTGATTGTTTATCCATATTTGTTTTGAGTCTGTAAAAATCAACAAGCTGGTACATGCAGGTGTTATTCGAAAAAGAAATTCGTTATCAAATTAACCTCACTGATGTAAACGTACACAGAAAAACGTTAAAAATGCTATTTTTAACCAAAAGTGTACAGTGTATGCCAATGCTGTTTAAAATTTTGAATGTGGAAATGCTCTGCTCTCCATCAACTTTTCTTTTTTATTTAATCTGAAAATTAAATAAAAGATGCTTTTTTGAGTGTTATTTTAAATCTCTTCAGTATTTAAAATGAGCATCAATTGTTCGTCTGTACCTCTGTTTTCAAAAATTCTTTATTTAAAATAAACAGGAGTTTTTGTTTGTGTACAGAACAATTTTAAAGCTGGTAATTTTCACCATAAAAAATG
>JBBPBX010067035.1:7557-19512 GCA_038048925.1 Garcialebias charrua
AATATTAAGGGAGAGTTGGCGTCGCTATCAGAAAACTGTTAAAGCTGCTAAATCTAAATTATTGTCTGATATAATTGTCTCCGACTCCCATAACCCCGAGCTCTTTTATCCACCCTGAACACAGTTCTACACCTCAGTGAGCCTTCACATCCGGAAGCCTCAACTAAACTGTGTGTGTGAAAACTTCCTCCATTTCTTTTTAGAAAAAGTTAAGAACACCCGGGCACTCATTTCTCTACCAGCTCATGATCCATCCTAGCCTGGTTAAAACCAGACCCTTGTCCTTCACTTCGCTTCAGACAAGGGTCTGGACTTTCTCCATAGACAAACGATTCTTGCTGGAGGCGTGAGCTTTGCTGATGGCTGCTCCCCCGTGGTCTGCTGAACTTGACTTCAGCTCCGCCTCCTGCTGAATTTTCTCTCGCTCCATTGCATATTGTGTTTATATGTTAATAAAACGTCCTAATAAAATAAAATAAAACCATGGATCGCTGGTCCAACACACCAGAAGACCAGGAAATCTGATGGGACTCGGGCAGCAACTTAAAACCTGACTTTAATTCTCTCGTGACAACCTGAGGCATTTCCTTGTTCTTCAGCGGAGGGAGAGGAGGAGAAGGAGGAGGGAGCGATTACTTGACTTTTGGGAAAAAAAACAAAAGAAAACTCCAGATAAGGGATTAAGAAGGGGAAATTAATAAATTTGTGTCACATATAAAACAGTCCTGCATCGCTTTGAATGAGAACATGCGGCTGCTCGCTGGCTGCGCGCTGGGACAGGTGGGGGCATTTCCTTATCAGCGGAGGGAGAGGAGGAGGAGGAGGAGGAGGGAGGAGGGAGCGAACACTTGACTTTTGGCCAAAAAAACAAAAGAAAACTCCAGATAAGGGATTAAGAAGGGGAGATTAATACATTTGTGTCATTTATACAACAGTCCTGCATCGCTTTGCATCGCTTTGAATGAGAACATGCGGCTGCTCGCTGGCTGCGCTGGGACAGGTGGGGGCGTGGGTTAGGGGCCAAAAACTCCGCCCCTTCTGTTCTCTGATTGGTCCGGTCAAAAGTCTACCGGAGAAATTGTTGTCTATGAGAGAAGTCCCAGACTGTGCAGTGAAGGGAAATGAGAATTGAGCGGAGCTGTGCAGGAAGGTGAGGGCCAGGCTAGATCCATCCCATCTCAGTGTGTAGCTGTGTTTGACCACTTTGAGCCCATCTCTCTGTCTTCACTGGTGCAGGTAATGTGCAGCATGAAGCCATCTGGTTCCCCCTTTGATGTGGTCCCCCCCTACACTAAAGGAGGTTTTTCCTACACTGGGTCCTTCTAGTCTCGCTATTGTGAATAGCAGTTTATCCTCAGGTGTGGTCCCAAAAACCTTTAAACATGCTGCTGTCCAGCCTCTCCTGAAAAAACCCTAACCATGACCCCTCGGTGGTGTCCAACTTCCGGCCTGTCTCCAGACTCCCATTCACCTCTAAACTACTGAAAAAAATTGTTGAGTCTCAGTTGAAATGTTTCTTGGACGACCACGCCATCCTACAGTTGTTCCAATCCGGCTTCAATTCTCTCCATAGCACTGAAACTGCTCTATTGAAGGTCTTTAATGACATTTTCACAGCCACAGATGCAGGTGATTAAGTATTGTTTGTCTTATTGGACCTTACATCTGCTTTTGACACCATCGACCACAACATCCTAATTTCCAGGCTGGAGCAATGGGTGGGCATCACAGGGTCTGCCCTTAAATGGTTTGACTCCTACCTTTCCGACAATCAATCACCTTTATTTAACCAGGTAGAGCCCGTTGAGATCGAGATCTCTTTTACAAGGGTGACCTGGTCAAGTGGTCAGCAGCACACGTCACATTGGCAATAGGCATTTGCACTTATCAAAAGAAAATAAAGAAAACTACAATCACAGTAAACAGATGTTGACAGTTCAAAACCAACAGGATATGACAGATTTCTATATACATTATATACAAAACAAGCAGACAGACCTCGGTTGGGTAAATAAAGTTAAAAAAATCAACAATGACATGTATATTGGATAAGTAATGGTTAGAAACATCTGCAATGGTCAAGTTTCTTGATGACATTTTCTACTACGGTTGACATAAAGGATCCAGGAGAGATGAATGTTGATAGTTTCAGATCTTTCTGTAAGTTGTTCCAGGCTGAGGGGACGGCGAAGCTGAATGCTCTTTTTCCTAGTTCAGTTCTGACAGGAGGAACTGACAGGAGGACTAAATCGTTAGAGCGCAGGGAGTAATGACTGTGTGATGTTTGTATTAAGGAGGTGAGGTATGACGGGACTAGGTTTAGGAGGGTCTTGTAGATGAAGGATATTCAGAGAGTGTATCTGCGAACCTTTTGTGTCAATATCAATGATCTCAGTTAAGCATCTACAGCGCTTCAGTGGGAGGGTACCGCAGCAGTCCATCCTCAGTCCCCTTCTCTTTTCATTATACCTGCTGCCACTAGGTGCCATTTTCCGCAAACACAAAATAGCCTTTCATTTCTACGCCGATGATGGTCAAATTTACTTCTCCCTGAGGCACTGAGGATCACGCTCTATTCAACCCATTCTTGACTGCCTGGCCAACATCCATGATTGGATGGCTTCAAAACTTCTTGTTTCAATGAGAAGAAATCTGATGTCATGTTGTTCCATCCCAATGGCTCATTCACGAACCACGACATTGACCTTCTCTCTCTCGCCCCGCTAGAGAAACAAAGGGTCACTAATCTGGGGGTGATAATGGACCCTTCCCTGAAACTTTGATGCCCTTTATTACAACGTACTTTTGTGAAATCGGATTCTCTGTTCTGACAAATATGAAAACAAAATACAGAGCAAGACTTTGTGATAAGAACGATTTAAGACTCAGACTGTCTCAAATTAAACCACATATAACAGAGTTGTGTAGTTATGTGCATCCTTCCAAGCACACCCTTCTCATTAAAACTGTGGTGAATTTAACTGCTAGTTATCACACCACAAATGTTTTACAATACCTGTATATACATTCTACACAGGCTAAATGTTTGGATAATTCAGCCTATAAACATGTTGCTTATTAATATTGAAAAACATACAGAAACATAAACTTCCCAACAAGAGGCAGAAATACACTGGACCAAGTTTACACCACCATTAAAGCAGCATACAAGGCCCTCCCCCTCCCCCACATCGGCACTTCTGATCATATCTGTGTTATGCTAAAGCTAGCATACAGACCACTGGTGAAAGTCACAAAACCAGTTCGCAAGCAGATACGAGTGTGGCCAGAGGGGTCTTCAGAGGCACTCCAGGACTGTTTTGACACCACAGATTGGAGTATGTTCAAAGAAGCTGCTACCACAAACAACAACACATGTCTCCAGGAGTACTCAGACACTGTATGTTCATACATCACCAAGTGCATTGATGATGTAACCAACCTCAAAACCATCACTGTTCGGGCAAATCAGAAGCCATGGCTGACAGCAGAGGTTTACAGACTCCTGAGAGCCAGGAATGCTGCCTTCACAGCAGGAGATCAGGTGGGCCTGAGGACAGCCAGAAACAACCTGGCCCGGGGCATCAGGAAGGCCAAGAAGCAGTATTCCAGGAATATAGCTCACCGCTTCAAGGACAGCAAGGATACACGGAGTCTGTGGCAGGGAGTACAGACCATAACAAACTACAAACCATCCCCCCAGACCTGTGACAGCACAACCTCTACGCTGAATGAACTGAATGACTTCTTTGCTCGGTTTGAGGCAAGTAACAGCACACCTGCACAAAAACTCACCCCCTCTCCCGATGACCAGGTGCTGGCGCTGTCCTCAGAAAGCGTGAGGCGATCATTCATCAAGATCAACGCCCGGAAAGCTTCTGGTACTGACAACGTACCTGGTCGTGTGCTGAAGGACTGTGCAGGAGAACTCGCAACGGTCTTCACGGACATCTTTAACATCTCACTGAGTCAGGCCATCGTCCCCACCTGTTTCAAAGCCACCACCATCATCCCTGTCCCAAAGAAGGCAACGCCCTCCTGCCTCAATGACTATCGTCCAGTAGCACTCACCCCCATCCTGATGAAGTGCTTCAAACGGCTAGTCATGAAAAGCATCACATCTGTCCTCCCTGCCTCCCTGGATCCCTTCCAATTTGCATATCGGCCTAATCGCTCAACCGACGATGCCATCTCCTCTGCCCTCCACACAGCTCTCACACATCTGGACACGAAAGACTCCTATGTCAGAATGCTGTTCATCGACTTCAGCTCGGCATTCAACACCATCATCCCCCAACAGCTCATCCTTAAACTGGACAGTCTGGGGCTGAACACCTCAATGTGTAACTGGCTGCTAGACTTCCTGACCGGGAGACCACAGGCAGTACGGGTCGGGAATAACACATCCAGCACCATCACATTGAATACAGGAGCCCCACAAGGATGTGTGCTGAGCCCCCTTCTATTCACCCTGCTAACACACGACTGCACACCATCATACAGCTCCAACCACTTCATCAAGTTTGCGGACGACACAACAGTGGTGGGTCTCATCAGCAACAACGATGAGACGGACTACAGGAACGAGGTGAGCCGCCTGGCCTTGTGGTGCGGACACAACAATCTCACTCTCAACGTGGAGAAGACAAAGGAGATTGTTGTGGACTTCAGGAAGAGGGATGCACAACATGCCCCTCTGACCATCAACAGCACCGCAGTGGAGAGAGTGGACAGCACCAAGTTCCTGGGAGTGCACGTCTCGAAGGACCTGTCCTGGAGCAGGAACACTGCATCACTGGCCAAGAAGGCTCACCAGCACCTCTACTTTCTCCGCAAGCTGAAAAGGGCTGGAGCTTCAACCCCCATCATGTGCACCTTCTACAGAGGTGCCATAGAAAGTGTCCTGACCAGCTGCATCACGGTGTGGTTTGGTGCATGTACTGCATCCTGCCGCAAGAGCCTCCAGCGCATCGTGAGAGCAGCTGAGAAGATTGTCGGCACCTCCTTCCCCTCACTACAGGACTTACACAGCAACCGCCTCACTCGGAAAGCCCTCTGCATGGCAGGTGATCCCACACACCCACTACACAGCTGCTTCAGCCTGTTGCCTTCAGGGAGGAGACTGAGGAGTCTCCAGGCTCGAACCAGCAGACTAAATGACAGCTCTGTTCATCAGGCAGTCAGGATGCTAAACTCTCTGCCTGCTCTGCCCTCCCTCCCACTTGTACTGCCTTAATCACAAAAAACTTTCACACACCACCACACAACACAAAGATTTTAACACTGGACTCTGTGTCATCAAAACGGGTTATTCACTCAACTCACGGTCATGTGCTCACTCAGTTTGCACTACTTCTTATATTTGCACTAATGTTTGTATTACACTACTGCCTATAGCAAAAGTGGGCGCTAGACTGCTAGGGAGCGCTAAAGCGCTAATCCGCTTACAGCGGACATAAACAATTTGTTAACTTTACAGCGGATTGACTAACTTTTATAATTCATAAACGGATTTGCGCTATTTTTATTTAAAATGTAGTACAGCTAATAACTAATTATCTATCAGTAAAAACAAAAAAACTTATTTACGGGCTCTTAAATCAAACGGACGACTGCTAACAGACCATATCCTGTCAGCGCCGGATGTGGTCCGTGACAAAAAAGCGTCCCCCACCCTCAGTCTCTTGGCTAGAGAGAATGCAGTTAGCAGCCAGTGTGTTACTCTATAGCCTTATTGCTTGTTTTCGAAGAGTCAGACAAAGAGTTTTTAACATGGAGGGTGAACTTATGGATGTTTCTCAGTGGCCTACGCGACATGTCTGGATTTTAAAAAGTAGTTCGCCATTTGCCCTCTTCAAAATGGCGGCCGCGACGGCCACAGAAGCTAAGGACTTTCCAAGAAAACACGGTAAAAACAATTATTTCTTTGCTGAGAAAAAATTTATTTCTTAGATGACTTTATAGCACAAGGTTTTTCTTAGCTTAACCGGTTCAAATGGTCAAATCTGTTGGATTTAAAAAAGTAGTTCGCCATTTGCCCTGTTCAAAATGGCGGTTAGCGTGTTAGCATTAGCGTCCGCTAGCATTAATACATAAGTGCTTTTGAAATTGCGGACCTAAATAAATTAATAAGTGCTTTAGAAATACCGGAACTAATTTTTGGATTAGCGCTGCCCAGCACTGGCCTACAGTCATACTACTGTTTACATTCACTGTTTACATTTATTACTACTGTTTTCATTCAATACTACTGTTTACATCTATTACTACTGCTTACATTTACACTACTTTTTATATCTACACTACTGCTGATATATATATATATATATATATATATATATATATATATATATATATATATATATATATATATATATAATTTTTACTAGCCTTATTGCATATGCCACTTTACCTCTATACCAATATCAACTACCTCATACATATACTGTGTACATAAACTTCATATGCTGCTTTGTCACTCTATTACAAATGTCAATGCCAGAACTTTCATTTTATTTTATAGATATACTTTTTACACTTTTATACTACTATGCAAAAAACTCAGGACAGTATTACACTTTTGTTATTTTATTTCATGCTTATGTTTATTAAATGTTTGGTGTTTTGGTGTTGGTGTGGCTTTTCGTGCTTTCGTGCTGCTGCTGTGCAGAAGCTGCTATGCAGGGGCTCAGGACAGTATTACACTTTTATTATTTCCTTTTATGCTTATGTTTATTAAATGTTTTAGTGTTTTAGTGTTTAAATGTTTACTGTTGCACCTAGGGACAGAGGGCAATGCAATTTCAATCCTGTGTATGTCCTGTACATATTGCAATTTTGACAATAAAGTTGACTTTGACTTTGACTTTAATGCTGACATTTATTAATAAATATCATTTGGTGGGAAAATTTTTACAGTTGTTTAAGATTTTATTTGATATGTGCAGTGTTTATGAACACATTTTAATGAGAGGGTACTTGGCTAGAGGTCAGATGTCTGAAGGGGTACACATCTGAACAAAGTTTGGGAAACACTGCACTAAACCATGCCATACCACTTTATTTATAAAGCACTTTAAACAGTGACAGGGCACACCAAAGTGCTGTACAGGGACAGACAGACAAGCAGACAGCAACATATTACATAACAGGAAACCAAATGTAGAAACAAAAAACAATAGTGGATAACAACAACAGCAATATGACCAACACAGTGTGATGCACACAGGCTCAGCACAGATCACACAGTGCAGAAAGCCACGGAATAATAGTGTGTTTTTAAGTGAGATTAAACTACTGTGAGGGAGGGGGCCTGTCTGACAAGCAGAGGTAACTTCCGCAGTCTTGGGCCTGTGACAGAGAAGGCCCTGTCACCTCTGTGCTTGAGACAAGTTACTGGAACTGTGAGGAGGTCTGCTGGTCTGAGAAAACGTGTTGGGACATACGGATGGAGCGGATCAGTAAGACAGGAGGGGACAGAGCTGTTTAGTGGTTTATAGACATACAAGAACATTTTGAATTGGATTCAAAGGTGAACCAGTAGCCAGTGCAGGGAGGCCAAAACGTGTCTGATGTGCTCGCTTATGCTTGTGCTGTTTAAAAATTGGGCTGCCACATTTTGGACCAGTTGAAGTCTAGCTATGGAGGTCTGACTGATACCAAAAAGGAACAAGTTGCAATAGTCGAGCATGGATGTAATGAATGCATGAATAACTACACAATTATATTTGTCCATTAAACCCAATGAATTCAATACTTAGACTACAAGCATATCTTAAAGACATAAAAACCTGGATGACCCTTAATTTTCTCCTTTTGAATACAGACAAGACTGAGGTTTTGGTTTTTGGACCTGAGCATCTAAGGAATGAATTTTTCAGTCTTTCTCCCTCCTTAGATGTCATTAATCTGGCCTCCAGTTATAATGTTAATAATCTTGGTGTTATTTTTGATCAGAACATGTATTTTATCCTCCACATTAAAAACGTTACTAGAACTGCCTTCTTCCACCTGCATAATATCACTTAAATTAAAAACATCTTATCTAAAAATTATGCAGAAAACTGGTTAATGCATTTGTCACATGTACACTGGACTATTGCAATGGTTTATTATCTGGGTGTCCAAATACTTATTTAAAACATCTTCAGTTGATCCAGAATGCTGCTGCCAGAGTCTTAACTGGAGTTAGTAGGAGAGATCATAACTCTCCAGTTTTAGTTTCTCTCCACTGGCTCCATGTCAAATCCAGAATATAATTCAATAAAACAATCAGCAGTACATGTATGCAGCACGATGTACCAATACATAATACAAATATTTAAAAGCAAACAAAAACTGCTTCATACAAAAAAACAAATAAAATCAATTACATTAAAATTAGTTAAAAAATAAACTAAAATGAGATACACACAACATATCAGGTGGTGCCAAATGTCAAGTAGCAGAGATGGGTTTGAAGAAGTGACTTAAAAACAGGAAGGGAGGACACCTGTCTGATGCTCAATGGCAGGTCGTTCCACATTTTGGGAGCAGCAGATGTCCACTCATCCTGAGCCTGGTTCTGCTGGAGGTTTCTTCTTGTTAAAAGGGAGTTTTTTCCTCTGTCACCTTTGTGCTTGCTCAGGATGGGAGACTGTGATGAAGTGAAGATTCAACACAATCTTCTGCCTTATTAGATAAATAGCTTTTACTGATTACCTGTTGTGCAGCACAATGGCGCAACTGGTGGTACTGCTGCCTCTCAGCGAGAAGGTTGCCGGTTCTAAGCCCTGTCCGGGGGCCCTTCTAAGTGGAGTTTGCATGTGCTCTCCATGCATGCGTGGGTTTCCTCTGGGTACTCCGGTTTCCTCCCACAGACCAAAAACATGCATGTTAGGCTGATTGGTAACTCTAAATTGTCCCTAAGAGAGAGAGAGTGAATGGTTGTTTGTCTCGTTTGTCTCTATGTGTCCCTGTGATGGACTGGAGACATGTCTCCCCGGCCCCTCGCACAGTGATTGCTGGATATGGGCACCGGCGACCCCTGTGACTCAACATGGAAGAAGCGGGTAAAAGATGATGGATGGATGGATGGATGGATGGATGGATGGATGGATGGATGGATGGATGGATGGATGGATTTGTTGAAATAGAAAATCAATTGTGGAACAAAACACGTGCCAAAAAACATACTAAAGAAAAATGCATTGCAATAATGGGAACCCTTTAGAAACATTCACATAATTAATATCAATAGTAAGAAGTATGCTGTGATACAAGATTCATGCTCAGATTTTACAGGATTTTTGCAACTCTTGAGGCCATTTGACACCCATCAATGTGTACAAGGGACAACTTGTGACTTCAAGACTGTGCAGCACTTCCTTTTTGCCCATTGTTTGCACTCACTACTTGCTCCACCATAGTGTTCTATTATCAGAGTCAGAGTCAGAGTCAGAGAGTCTTTATTGTCATTTGCACCGCATGTGGTACATGTGATGAAAACGAGATTATGTACACGGGGTCCCAGTTACATCCAACAACAAATGCAAGAGAAAAACAGTAATAACATCTAGAATTAACTAAGAAAAACATCAACTAGTAATACACTAAGCCCTAATGTAGTGGAAAAACATCATTATAAACAGCAGCACGAACATGAGTCTGTATGAGCAGATGGTCACAGATGAACACAGCAACAAGAAAACAGATCAGCATCAGCATGATGTGATATTTTGCAGTGTTTATTTTTTATTTATTTATTCATGAGTCTAACAGCCTCAGGGTAGAAGCTGTTCCTCAGTCTAGTGGTTCTACATTTGATGCTCCTCAACCTCCGTCCTGAGGGGAGTGGGGCAAAGAGTGAGTGTGCTGGGTGAGTGAGGTCTTTCATGAAAGACCCAGTTAAGAAGTCTACAAATGTAGGGGCTTAGTCCAAGTGTAGATAGTTTGTCTATCAGAGTTTGGGGGATCATGGTGTTGAAGGCAGATGTGAAGTCCACAAAGAGCAGACGCACGTATGAGTCCTTCTGATCCAGGTGGGTAAGAGCAGTGTGGACCACGGACCATCGGTTGCTCTTTTCCTGCATCTGGAGGTGTAAATGTCTGTGATGGTGGGGAGACTGACTCCAACAGACTTCTGTGCAGCCTTCACCACTCTCTGTAGAGCTTTCCTCTCTGCAACTGTGCAGCCTCCATGCCACACGTTGATGCTGGAGCACAGGACGCTCTCCACTGCACACCTGTAGAACGAGGTGAGAACTGGGCTGCTCAGACCAGCACGTCTCAGCCGTCTGAGGAAGTAGAGTCTCTGATGACCTTTCTTGATCAGGCTGGTGGTGTTGTTGCTCCAGCTGAGGTTATCATTCAAGTGTACACCCAAGTATTTGTAGCTGGAGACCACTTCCACTGCAGATCCACTTATGTTCAGTGGGGCGTGGGTGTGTTTGTTCCTTCTGAAGTCCACAATCATCTCCTTTGTCTTCTTCACATTCATGTGAAGGTTATTCTCTTTGCACCAGCTCTCCAGGTGTTCCACCTCCTGTCTGTAGCTGGACTCATCATTGTTTGTGATGCATCCCACCACCGCTGTATCATCTGCAAACTTAACAATATGACAGCCTGGATGTGTGGCTGTACAATCATATGTGAGCAGAGTGAACAGAAGAGGGCTCAGCACACATCCTTGAGGAGAGCCAGTGCTGAGGGTTATGGTGGAGGAGGAGAAGTTGTGGATCTTCACGGACTGTGGTCTGTCTGTTAAGAAGTCTAGTACCCAGTTACAAATGGAGGGGCTTAGTCCAAGTGTAGATAGTTTGTCTATCAGAGTTTGGGGGATCATGGTGTTGAAGGCAGATGTGAAGTCCACAAAGAGCAGACGCACGTATGAGTCCTTCTGATCCAGGTGGGTGAGAGCAGTGTGGACCACGGAAGAGATGGCGTCCTCTGTTGATCGGTTCTCGCGGTATGCATATTGATGAGGGTCCTCGTTGATGTTGACGGTTGCCTTGATGTGGGACATGACCAGTTTCTCAAAACATTTAGCGACTATCGGGGTGAGGGCCACCGGTCTATAGTCATTCAGACCAGTCACTGTGGAGCTCTTTGGGACTGGGATGATGGTCGCGGTCTTCAGGCAGGTGGGAACTGACTCCAGTGCAAGTGAGGTGGTGAAGATGTCAGCCAGCACCTCACAGAGCTGGTCCGCACATTCCTTCAGAACTTTCCCTGGGATGTTGTCTGGTCCGGTTGCTTTATGAGGATTAATCCTTCTGAGACTGCCTCTCACTTCTGCTGCGGTCACTCTGAGATGCTCTTCATCTGGTGATGAGGTGAGTCTGGTGCTAGCTGGTCTGTTTGGATCATCAAAACGTGCATAAAACTTATTGAGGGCATCAGGCAGAGATGGGTCCCTGGGGCATTGTTTGTTCTTGCCTTTGTAATCTGTTATGCATTTAATACCCTTCCACATGCTCCGTGGGTCTTGTGAGGTGAACTGTCCCTCGATCCTCTGTGCATACATGGCCTTGGCCTTCTTAATGCCATCCTCCAGTTCTTTCCTGCTCTTTCTCAGCTCCTCTGTATCTCCGGACTTGAATGCAGTGTCCCTGGCTGCTAGCAAGGCGTGGACTTCTTTATTTAACCAGGGTTTTCGGTTCGGGTAAGATTTAACATATTTTTTTATGGATACATTTTCAGAGCATGTGCTGATGTAACCCAGGACTGAGGAAGCATAAAGTTCCAGATCAACTGAGCTCCCATCAGTAGCTGCCTCCCTGAAGACAGACCAGTTTGTCTTCTCAAAACAGTCTTTCAGCATGGGGGTACTATCTTGAAGCCACAGTTTGATCTCTCTTTGTTCTGGCTTGGAGCGCCTGAGTAGGGGAAGCTTTCTTAGGACCAACAACAAAGCACAGTGATCGGAAGCTCCGAGTGGTGGGCGTGTCTTCGCCGTGTACGCCCCCTTCACATTAG
>JBBPBX010067036.1:0-14873 GCA_038048925.1 Garcialebias charrua
GCACAGTGATTTTGAACCAGAAAGACTATCATGAGAAAGTTATGTCACTCCTTAGTGACTTAACCACTTATGAACCGCTGAAAAGAGATCCAGGAAGTGGTTACAAGAAGAAGTTGATAGATTGCCTGAAAATTTTGAAGCAGGACAAGGCTATTGACAATATTCTGTACCACAGACTGTACCCAGGGGAGGCCACGCCAAGTCTTTATGGTTTACCCAAAATCCACAAACAGGGTGTACCTTTAAGACCAATTGTTAGCATGATTAACTCGGTCACTTACAATGTTTCCAAATATCTGGCGTCTGTACTCATCCCTTTAGTTGGCAGCTCAGAACACCACATACAGAACACCATGGACTTTGTGGATAAGGTGAGGGATGTCATCATGGAGACTGATGAAACAATGGTCTCTTTTGATGTCACATCACTCTTTACGTGCATTCCTGTTGATGAAGCAGTAGAGGTGGTCTGTTTAAGGTTAAAATCAGACACCACTCTGAGCAACAGGACCACACTTTCCACAGAACAACTGTGTCAACTCTTGAAACTGTGCCTGCAGTCAACCTACTTCACATATGGGGAGCAATATTATAGGCAGAAACATGGGTGTGCTATGGGGTCTCCAGTTTCTCCTATTGTTGCCAACCTGTACATGGAGGAGGTAGAAAAGAGAGCTTTGACATCCTTTTCAGGGAGACCACCAAGTCATTGGTTCAGGTATGTTGACGACACCTGGGTTAAAATTAAATCTCAGGAAGTCCAACATTTCACTGATCACATCAACTCTGTGGATAAATATATCAAGTTCACACGAGAAGATGTAAAAAATGGCAGGTTGGCTTTCTTGGACTGTGAGGTCTCAGTTTCTGATAGAGGAAATTTGCAAACTGAGGTGTAAGTGCAGAAGCTCTCACTAGTCTAGCCCCTTCAAGCTCTTTTTTACGCGACACATTTCTTCAAAAAAGGAGGTCTTGAATCCAGCGATTATATTTGTGTCTTTACTGAACTTAATAAAAATATACACAAAAAAAGGCATACAGATTCAAAACAAATAGAAAGTGACGGTCAAAAGACTGTGTTACTCTTCGGGTGCCAGACTTCTACTGAATAAACGAATGCTTACGTCATATTTATACCCATTTCAACAGCCAATCAGAAGGCACCACGTCATAAGCTTCAACAGCATACAATTCCAAATGCTTATTTTTCTTCAAACAATAGAACCTGGCTGTAACTCACAGAATCAATTCAGGCAACAAAAATAAACATTTCTTTTAAACTTAAATCCTTTATATGGCTCCTACATTTTCCGGCCCCTAATTGACTATGTATTAACATATCAATTACTAACTCAACTTAAATTGGAGCCATAAATATTTCAGTAACTTATCAAACAAAAGCTTGCTTAATTTGGTTACAAAACAGTCTCTTAATGAAAAATTTTATTCTCCATTCAGATGCTTCTGGAAGTCGTCCAGAGTCATCCAGTCCATGTTGAGGTCCATTCCAAGACTCAAAGTGGCTTGACTCTTGTCAGATTTGTCAGAGCTCTATGGTGGCTCCTGATTTTCATCACAGACCACGTAGAGTCTGGGCTCACTGTCCTCTCTCCTCTTCCTCCTATCATCAGCTGATATTTTCTTCTCCCAGCTTGGATGCTGCACGTCCTCAGGCCTCTCCTTTCGTTCTCTGAAATCATCTGTAGGTTGTGCTTTTCCCGTGCATTCCTCTTCTCGCTCATCACTGTCCAGGCTAAAGCCAGAACTATGGCCCGGTCTGGAAGCCTCTTGTTGCTTGGTCCTCTCTGTCTTGTTGTGGTCTGGTTTCTGAGTAGCAGACTTCTTAGCAGGCTTGGAAAACTTTTCACTCTTTCCTGTCAACTTTGTGGGCTTGCTGCTGCTTTTCTCTGCAGCAGGTGGATAAGTTGGTGACCTGCGAGGAGATCGATCTTTGGTTTCACAGTTTAGCAAAAACTTTTCAAACAGATTGGTTGAGCCACTAGCATCCTTCTTTGCTTTCTTTTTCTTTCCCTTTTTTCTTTTGTCTTTATGCTTTCCTGCCTCCTTTGCCTTCTCCTTTTTGTGTTTTTTCATATGAACAGGGTTGTCTTCATCTGAGTTGGCTAAACGTTTCTTTGTTTCACTCTTTTTCTTCTTGGGAGGAGAGGGAGGTGTTGGGACTCTGTCTTTTTCTTCATCCGTCTTTGGTGCCAGAAGGGGTCTCAGCTCATCTTTCAGAGGCAGCTTGATGCAATAATGCCCATCTGTGAGCTGTGTTGGTGTAGTTACAGCATGCATGAACTGCTTATCCTGCTGAGATGGTTCTTGTTTGTCCTCATACTGTCGCTCTGGGAAATCTGCATTGTAATGCTTCACCAGCATGTCTTCAATGTTCAATACAGATATACGATTGACAAGAAAATCTTGTTTTTTAGTGACACATAAGTCCATAACTTGACATCTGCTGACTGGTCCATTTACCACCCAACCCAGAGCTGTTTTCACAGCATATGGTCCATCATTCTGGCTGTTGATGATCTTCCATGGCTCCAAAGCCTTGTGAGCATTAGCACCAATGAGAAGTCCAATATTTGACTCTAGTCTGGGAAGATGAACTTGGTTCAGGTAAGGCCATCTCTCCAAATCTTGCTCTTTTGGTATATTACTCCTTGTTGCAGGGATGTCTGGTTGAGTGTACACATCTGGCAGCGTGATGAAGTCTTGTTCATCGAGGCCACAGACCTCTAAATCTGTAAGAACATAACTACAGACTTTCTGTTCCTGTGCCATGGTGCGAAGAAGGATTTCTTTCTTTTTCCCACGAATATTTAACTTATTCGCAAGATCCTCGGTGCAAAAGGTTGCTGTGCTACCTTGATCCAGGAATGCATAAGTCTTAATGATCTTCCTGTTTTTCTTGTGTCTTATCTGCACAGGTACAATGGGAAGTATGCAGTCATTTTCTCCGGCCCCAGTGACTTCACTTTTACAACCAGCAGACACAAGAGCACTTGTAACTTCACTTGTGTTTTGTGGGTTGTCATCCACATTGTTTTCTTCTGACACAACATCCTGCTTCAACACATGTAGAATAGTGGGGTGCTTAAGAGAACAGTCAGAACATGAGGCCTTTTTTCTACAGTCTTTATATAGATGACCTGCAGTTAGACACCCAAAACAAAGACCTTGTGATTTCAGAAACTGTATTCTGTCTTTAGAAGGCTTTTCTTTAATTTTGTTGCAAACACTCAAAGCATGGCTGTCCTTACAATAAAGACATGGGCTTTGAAAAGCACTTGTTTTGAATGATGAAGTTTCATCATGTTGACTCTTTGTTGCATCCTTTTCAACAGGAGATATATTCACAGCAAAACTGCTTCTCTTTGAAAGGCCTTTAACTTGGTCAAATTTCTTTTGTGCACCACTCTGACTACATGGAATGGCATCAAGAATATCTCCAAATAACGGATCATTGGCAATCTTTGCTTGTTGGTAGATGAACTCTACAAGATCAGGAAATTTGGCTGGTGTTCCTTTTCTTTCTTTAAAATTGTAAGCATGACTTCTCCACTTTTCTTTCAGTTTATATGGAAGTTTGCACAATATGCTTTTCATGTTTGTTGGGTTGTTCATTTCACACATGTAGTCCACATCGTTAATGTGTTGGAACATCCAATCAGAAATAATGCAAATGTATTCAGCCCCTTTCTGTCATCTGGTTTTATTTGAGGCCATTCCATAGCCTTTTTGATATATGCTGTGGAAATGGTTAACTCATCTCCATAGTGTCGATCAAGCAAAACCCTTGCTTCTCTATAAGCTCTGTCTGGCTTCATGTGCTCACAACTACGTACAAGTTCTAGCGGTTCTCCGCCTGTGAACTGTTCTAGATAATACAAACGATCTTGTTGGCTATCCGTTTGGTTCTCAATGGCATGCTCAAAGGCTCTTATGAAGGATCTGTAGGTAAGGGGGTCACCTGTAAATACTGAAATTTCTCTCTGAGGAAGTCGGGACAAGCCTTGCTGTTTTATGAGCATTTCAGTATGGTGATTTTGTTGCTGCAGAACCTGAAACAGATCAGCTGAAAAAGCATCAGAACACTGGACATGTGTTGGAGTGCTCTTTGAAGGAGACTTCTTTGATACAGGAGGGTTGAGATTTGCCTGCTGTCCATCCTCTGAGAATGTTTCTTGTTTTTCTGATTTGCCTGCAGAATGAACAGGCTCAGTTCTGAGTTTTGGAGTAGCTTGAAAATAATCAACCTCAGACTTCTGAGCGTCTTCAAACTCTTCATACACCTTTAATTTTGCATCTGAAATAGCAAGTTCTGTTTCAATTTCTAGTTGCTCTTTTCTAAATTTCAGACGGGCTTCTTCTAGTTGAATGGCTTCTATGTTTTTCATAGCTGCTGCTCTTGCTAAGAGTGCTTCACGTTCTGCTTTAATTCTCAGCCGCGTTGAAATTGTACTTGATCCTTGTGATGCACTGCTTATAACTGAGTTAGCCTTTGAAACACTGTTGTGTGGACCAACATCATCCTCTGGAGGGCATATTACATCGTTTATCCATTGTATAATGCTTTGTATGAAAAGTTTAAACTCAGAATGTCTATGCTCGAAAACATCTTGGTCTTTGCATTTATCATCTTCATTTAACAGTTCACACAGTTCTTCATTAATGCGTTTATACTCTCCCAGGCATTTGACAAAGTTTGGTAAAGATTCTTCAGCTATAAAATCAATATTGCATTCATTTTGTTTCAATCTTTCAATGTTATTCTTCTCTTTTGTTAATTGTGACAGCTTGCCTCTTCTGGCTCCTTTTAATCTGATGAGTTTCTCATCAACAGCTCGTTCTGTGGGCTTTGGCTCCCTCTTCTGGCCAACGGCCGCAACTTCACCAACGGCTGCCATCTTGTCCCGTTTACTTTACTTTTAAATCTTTACACACAAACTGTGAGCTTCCACAGCTTCTAACTCTTCTAAAACGATCACACAAACATGTGTGAAAGAGTTCCTTTGTGTAGGATTTCTGTTTCACAGTTCACGGGGTTAATGGAGATGCTGGCTCCGTTCGCCTGTTAGCTTAACAACCAACCGTTTTTTGTTGCTTAGCAACCAACCTGAAGTTTCTGTTGCTCTCAACGGCGGCGCTCGCAGCTTTTATTTTTCAACTCCGGCAAGGTCCTTGATGGAGTCGACTCTCAGATTGTCCTAAGTCCTCTTTCCTTTCTGTCTTGGTCTTGAAAGAGTCCTGAATGAGAGTTCTTTTGACTTGATGTTCAGTCTTTTGACTTGATGTTCAGTCTTTTGACTTGATGTAAGTGCAGAAGCTCTCACTAGTCTAGCCCCTTCAAGCTCTTTTTTACGCGACACATTTCTTCAAAAAAGGAGGTCTTGAATCCAGCGATTATATTTGTGTCTTTACTGAACTTAATAAAAATATACACAAAAAAAGGCATACAGATTCAAAACAAATAGAAAGTGACGGTCAAAAGACTGTGTTACTCTTCGGGTGCCAGACTTCTACTGAATAAACGAATGCTTACGTCATATTTATACCCATTTCAACAGCCAATCAGAAGGCACCACGTCATAAGCTTCAACAGCATACAATTCCAAATGCTTATTTTTCTTCAAACAATAGAACCTGGCTGTAACTCACAGAATCAATTCAGGCAACAAAATAAACATTTCTTTTAAACTTAAATCCTTTATATGGCTCCTACACGAGGTGTACCGCAAACCCACCCACACAGACCAGTATTTACAGTTTGACTCCCATCACCCTCTGGAGCACAAGTTAGGAGTCATCAGGACTCTGTACCACAGAGCAGACAGCGTCCCCACTAACTCAGCAGCCAGACAGAAGGAGAAATCACACACAAAACAGGCTCTAGAGAAATGTGGATATCCTAACTGGGCCTTCCTGAAAGCAGAGAAGAAACCCAAACAGGACTCCAGCCAGCCATCAGGTGAAAAGAAGGAACCCAGACCCAGACCAGTGGTCATTCCGTATGTTGCGGGAGTTTCAGAGACATTGAGACGTTTATTTTCTAAACACAACGTCCCAGTGGCTTTTAAACCCCAAAATACATTACGACAAAGACTGGTTCATCCCAAAGATCCAGTCCCCCGGCACAAACAGAGTAATATTGTGTATGCTGTTCAGTGTCAGGAGGGCTGTGATCAGTCTTACATCGGGGAAACTAAACAGCCACTGGCCAAAAGGATGGCCCAGCACAGAAGATCAACATCATCAGGTCAGGACTCTGCGGTCTACACTCATCTCCAGGCCAGCGGTCACTCTTTCAGGGATGAAGATGTTCACATCCTTGATAGAGAGGAACAATGGTTTGAGAGAGGAGTAAAGGAGGCCATCTTTGTGAAAAGAAACCGTCCATCATTAAACAGAGGTGGAGGCCTCCGGGTTCAACTGTCCCCCACTTACAATGCTGTTATTGCTAGTATCACTCAGCCCTCTGTGAATAGCAAACAACCATCAGGGTGTTAACGATCCATCGTCAGGCTGATGGTCCTCCTTGATCATGTGAGCAGCTGGTTTCGGCTGTCATCAGCCAACTGGTTGATCCACTGTGGGAGGGTGCTATTTATAAGACTGAGCTGAACTCAGCTTCTCAGACTGAGGAAGTCTTTCGGACGAAAGACGAAACGTTTCTACAGGTTTTTTTGCTTTGTTTTGTTTTGTTTTTTGAATGTCCAGAGGACCAGACTTAGCTTTTTTGAACAATACAAAACAGTTTCATCAGATACAAGAATACAAGTAGGATAAAATGAAAGGAGCAGAAAGAAGATGAAATCTTATTATATCTGCCCCTTATTTCACAGTTTGTTCAACCAATGATAACCTTCAAACTACATCACAAAATGAATAAATCTACTAATTTATCTAACTGTAATACACAAACTACATCACAAAATGAATAACTCTACTTAATTTTTCTAACTGTAATACACAAACACACTAAGCTACATCATATATAGTTTTTGAGCAAGTCCTTTTTGACCTTTTTCTTAAATGTATACATTGGGCAGCACGGTGGCACAACTGGTAGAGCTGCTGCCTCTCAGCGAGAAGGTTGCCGGTTCAAATCCCGGTCCGGGGCCTTTCTGGGTGGAGTTTGCATGTTCTCCCCGTGCATGCGTGGGTTTCCTCCGGGTACTCCGGTTTCCTCCCACAGACCAAAAAACATGCTTGTTAGGCTGATTGGTGACTCTAAATTGACCCTAGGTGTGAGTGTGAGAGTGGATGGTTGTTTGGTGTGAGTGAGACAGGTCCCTCTTGTAAATGAGTCCCCGTGACTCAACGAGGCTAGCCTGTATAAATAAAGGTTGAATGAATGAATGAATGAATTGATTTTGCATTTTTAACATCACTCTCCAGAACATTCCACAATCCAACTCCCTGAATTGAGGTAGACCGTCCCTTTAAGCTGGTTCTGAATTGTGGTTTGATGAATATCTGTCCCTTTAAGATTGTAATAACTTTGTCTAAATTTCTTTGGATATTTAAAGGTAATGTGTTATTATGAGCCCTATACATAACTGATAAAATACTATATTCTACCAATTCCTGGAATTTCAATAAATTTAGCTGAAGAAACAAGGTGTTTGATGGGTGACTGAAATGTTTTCTGGTGATTACTCTTACAGCTCTCTTTTGTAAAATAAAAACAGGCTTTGTAATTGTTTTGCACGCTTTTCCCCAAACCTCAATACAATAGATTAAATGTGGAACAATGATTGTGTTATACAACATATACAGAGCTTTATCAATTAAAAAATCCCTGACTTTATATACAGGTACATGAACACACAGCATGACAATCACAAACACCTGGACAACAAAATGGAGGAGATAAGCAAGACAATTAACAGAGAGACCAGGGAGTGTAGGGATGGGGACCCACCACCTGAGAGCAACATGCTTACAACTGTTATCTTGAAGTTCTAGGGTGTAGAGAGCCACAGAAACGGTTATGGTAGGCCGGATTTGGCCCACGGGCCTTGAGTTTGACACATGCGATCTAGTGGTACTAAAAGTAACAAAAGAAGAAAAAAAAAACAGCCAAATATGTCTGCAGTTTAGCTAACAGACTTTGGAATGGGTACATTTTGTCCTTGTCAAACCTGTTGAAGAGAACCAAACTAAATACTCTGAAACTCAAACAACTTACTGTATAACAGTTCATGCACCGCTAGTTGGCAGTGTAGTGCAAATATTGCATAACTTGCTGCTACCAATTGTTGAATTTAATTAGCGGATTAGAATTAGCTTCCCCTAATTTTCATAAGACATTAGTGCTTTTGAAATTGCGGACCTAAATAAATTAATTAGTGCTTTAGAAATAGCGGAACTAATTTTTGGATTAGCGTTGCCCACCACAGTACATATATATTATTTATTTATTTATTTATTGCAAGAAATTATAGTAAATAACGTTTGCAAGTCAGTCTAACGTTTGCTTAATAAATGCACTTTGACTGTCAAATCAGCTGTATTTCAACAGCCGATACGCAGAATTAAACACATGCACGCGACGAGTTGCTGTGCAAATTTAACAAGATAAACTCCTAAAAACAATTATTTATTTGCTAGAAATTATAGTAAGTGTGTGTTGCGGTTTAACATTTATTTAATAAATGCACTTTAATGGTCAAATCAGCTGAATTTCAAAAATGGTTTTGCTAACTCTGTACTGTGGGAGCGCGCAGAGAAAGGAAAAAAGGAGGAGGAATGCTGCTCGTTTCTGAGAAATTTCACAAGAAAAGCACCTGGACAATTGTTTGTTTGCTCCAAATTATAGCAATGTGTGTCTCAGTCTACGATTGCTTAATAAATGTACTTTAGTAGATAGATAGATAACTTTATTACAGACTCAAAGTCCAACCTAGATAAGAGACAACGAACATGATAAAATAAAATACAAAATACAATAAAAAAATTACAAAAAATTATAAAATAAAATAAAATAAAATAACAATAGAAAAAGTACCTAACCGTTCAGGAGGCAATCATACCAATGTCTTCAAAGCACAGATTAATATTTCACTGCACTATATTTGACATTAGTCAACAGTAGAATAATTCTATTATTAGACTTATGTAAACGACAAATAAATGATAAAATCATCTGCATTTTGCCGGGGCGGTGCAGCTGGTTTGACAGTTGGTCCATGCAGCGAGCAGAACGAAGGTGGGGAGACCATGGCAAGCCGATTGTATCACTAATGGCTGGTGAAGATTCTCAGTCATCCAGAACATGGAAAATTCAGAAAAGTTCCAGAAAAAAACAAAGTGTAATAAATAAAGTCCAGTTGTATCTGTCTTAACATTTTTTTAATTTGTCATTATAGCCACGTTTACCTATTACATGATACAAAGCATGCCTTACTGCTACTACTACTCTGCTACCATCAAATGGCTGATACTAGTACTGCTCTTTTTTCAGTCAGAATGAATGAAAACGGTTATATTTCAGCCAATTATTGGTTTATAAATCCATCCATCCATTATCTTTTACCCGCTTCTTCCATTTTGGGTCACAGGGATCATCGTGCCCATGCTCAGCAATCACTGTGCAATGGGCCGGGCACACCCTGGGCAAGTTAGTTGCAAGTCCATCACAGGGCCACATGCAGACAAATGAGACAACCATTCACTCTCGCATTCCCACCTAGGGACAATTTAGAGTTACCAATCAGCCTAACATGCATGTTTTTGGTCTGTGGGAGGAAATCGGAGTATCTGGAGAAAACCACGAATGTACGGAGAGAACATGCAAACTCCACCCAGAAATGCCCCCTGACCAGGATTTGAACCGGGAACCTGCTCGCTGAGAGGCAGCAGCTTTACCAGTTGAGCCACCGCTCCAGCCAGCTGGTTTATAAATATGGGAAAAAATCCTTAAATATGTCGCTTCGGCCTATAAATTGCAGGACAAGTAAATAATGCAAAAAAAACTGTGACATATAGGGAGGAAAATACGGTATTGCATTAGTGATCAAACAGCTTGACAAATCTCAGGAAAAAACATGTAATATTAGATAATTTTCCTCGATAAATAAATGACCAAGTATAAAAAATGTTTCTCATTTGTTTAACATGGTTCTTTTTATCTACTTTTAGGACTTGTGTGAAAATCTCATGATGTTTTAGGTCATTTTTATGCAGAAATTTAGAAAGTTTTAAAGGCTTCACAAACTTTCAAGCACCACTGTATGTGTGAATATAAAGTTATAATTGTGCCTGATGTTCATGTTTTCAGTGGTCCCTGCAGATGTTCAGCAGAAGGTGCTGATTAAAGAAGAAGCTCCTGAAGTACGGATGCTTGGTGTGGACCAACAGGATCCAGAGACCCTCAACATAAAGGAGGAAGAGGAGGAACTGTGGACCAGTCAAGAGGGAGAGCAGTTTTGTGTGAAAAAGGAGACTGATGACACCGGGTTTGCATTCACTGCTGTTCCTTGGAAGAATGAGGAAGAAGAAGAGAAACCTCTGTTTTTACAGCTTCATCAGCACCAAGTAAAAGAGGAAGATCTTCCAACCAGCAGCTCAGCTGACCAGATGAAAGCAGCAACAGGTGGAGAGGACTGTGGAGAAGGAGAAACGACTAGGAACCCAGATCTAAAAATGTATGTAGATGATTGCAGCTCTTCAGAGACTGAAGTCAGTGAGGATGATGAAGGTGATGAGGTGATGGACTCGCTCTGAGACATGCAGATACATCCGTCGATCACAGCTGCATTGACTTTCTGCTGTCACACGTATGACGGTAAATCTGAATGAGCCCACAGGGAAGTCCTGCCTCTGAGACACCCACAGCTGAGGGTCGGTGACATCACAAAGGTCAAAGGTGATTTTATCCAACAGCGTTAGGTAAGTTTGATAAAAATCCAGAGAGCAATATGACGTTCTGTACAAAAGGTGATGGTGTCTGTTGGTTGAATCCAGCACCACAGACACGTGCACTAACGCTCACTGTCAGTTTATAAACTGGGTTTAACCTGACAGGTGTGCCTTTGGACAGCACAGACACCTGACATAAAGTGTCAGTGTGTTTATTCACAGAAAGCAAAATACAAATTTTAAGTCACAAGAATTATTATTTTCAAACTATTAATTTTTTTCCCGTGTCTGTATCACTCATTTATATATGTTAGCATAAAACCTCTTTAACAAATGGACAGATTTTAATGAAACTCCCAGAGAGTTTACTGAATGTAGACCTACAGCTGATTAACTTGTAGGTTAACCCCGTTCAAGATGGCCACCTCAGCTAAGACACTTTAGCAAACACAAAAAAGGCTACAACTCCCAGTCTTGCATATTCTGAGATCACATTTATCCCTGCACCTGCTTAAAACAACTTGCACAACACAAAATGTTTTTGCTTCCTGTTTTGACATTAGTTGCTGATATCAATCCTGTCTGTTTGTTAGCAAAATATCTCATGGAACACAGGATGGATTTGCATAACTCCTTCAGAATGTAATAGTTTGTTGTACAGCTCTGACCCTAATTCAAGATGGCCACCACAGCTACTCAATATTAGCCAAGACCTAAAGGAAAGGGTTATAAGTCAATTAACCTTATAGAAAATGAGCCAAAATTGATGTGGTAGTAGCTGAGAGTCATCCTGAACACACACTCGGAGCGTGACATCTCACAATATGATAAGCTCCTTTATATGTTATTAATGTTGTGTTTGATGATCAGATGACGGGAATGAGTGAAGAGTTGAAGTTAAAATATCCACTGTGTCTCATCTGTCTGTAAACTTCTAATGGTGATTCTGCAGTTATTTCATTTTATTGACTTTTTTCTCACTGTTGGATACAATAAAATTGTCCTGCCTGCATTTCCCAGTGGTTTGTGTTTTCTCTGCTTTGACTGGGACGTAAACACATAAGCTGTATGCTATTCCTATAAGTGCCTGTTTGAGATTCTTTTTATTTATTACAGTGAACACCTTCATCGCAGTTTCTGCACAAACTGATTATTTCCTGTAAAGTGGAGCAAGACTCACAAGCATATTTCTTGGGTTGTGTTGGTGAGAGATTGCTGTGTTTATCCCTTTCAGCTCATTCACAGAAGTGTGTGTTTGTGTAAAGTTATGTAAGGTGACAGGAAACAGTTGGTCAGTATCAGCAAAAAACCTACCGTATTTCTGGAATCGATTGCACTGTAGTCAATGTAAAATAAATCAGTGAAGTTAAAATAAAACTTTTCTTTAAGGGCGTTTGTCGTCGATTTTCGTACGGTAACATGGTGACTCTGTCTGGAAATTACTTTTGTGAAAATGTGTAGTTTACTCCTGCCAGCAGGGACCTACAGGGACCTAACAGCCCTTATCAAAGGGCCTGGTACCCCATACTCCCCGAGTACCCCCCACAGAACCCCCCGAGGGACGCGGTCGAATGCCTTCTCCAAGTCCACAAAGCACATGTAAACTGGTTGGGCAAACTCCCACGCACCCTCCAGGACCCTGTTGAGGGTGTAGAGCTGGTCCAGTGTTCCACGACCAGGACGAAAACCACACTGCTCCTCCTGAATCCGAGGTTCGACTATCCGACGGACCCTCCTCTCCAGAACCCCTGAATAGACCTTACCAGGGAGGCTTAAGAGTGTGATCCCCCTATAGTTGGAACACACCCTACGGTCCCCCTTTTTGAATAGGGGAACCACCACCCCAGTCTGCCAATCCAAGGGAACTGCCCCCGATGTCCACGCGATATTGCAGAGTCGCGTAAGCCAACACAACCCTACAACATCCAGAGCCCTAAGGAACTCCGGGCGAATCTCATCCACCCCCGGAGCCTTGCCACCGCGGAGCTTTTTAACCACCTCGGCGACCTCAGCACCAGAGATCGGAGAACCCGACCCAAAGTCCCCAGGCTCTGCTTCCTCAGTGGAAGACGTGCCAGTAGGATTGAGGAGGTCTTCGAAGTATTCCGCCCACCGACTCACAACATCCCGAGTTGAGGTCAGCAGCACGCCACCTCCACCATAAATGGTGTTGGTCTCGTACCTCTTTCCCCCCCTGAGACGCCGGATGGTGGACCAGAATCGCCTCGAAGCCGTACGGAAGTCATTCTCCATGGCCTCTCCGAACTCCTCCCACGCCCGAGTTTTTGCCTCAGCAACCACCCGAGCCGCATGCCGCTTGGACTGCCGGTACCTATCAGCTGCTTCCGGGGTCCCACAAGCCAAAAAGGCCCAATAGGACTCCTTCTTCAGCCTGACAGCATCCCTCACTGCCGGTGTCCACCACCGGGTTCGAGGGTTGCCACCACGACAGGCACCAACAACCTTGCGGCCACAGCTCCGATAAGCTGCCTCGACAATAGAGGCGCGGAACACGGCCCACTCGGACTCCATGTCCCCCGCCTCCCTTGGAACGTGTTCAAAGCTCTCCCGGAGGTGGGAGTTAAAGCTCCGTCTTACGGGAGACTCTGCCAGACGTTCCCAGCAGACCCTCACAATACGTTTGGGTCTGCCAGGTCTGACCGGCATCCTCCCCCACCATCGGAGCCAACTCACCACCAGGTAGTGGTCAGTTGACAGCTCCGCCCCTCTCCTCACCCGAGTGTCCAAGACATGCGGCCGCAGATCAGATGAGACGACAACAAAGTCGATCATCGAACTGCGACCTAGGGTGTCCTGGTGCCAAGAGCACATATGGACACCCTTATGCTTAAACATGGTGTTCGTTATGGACAATCCATGACGAGCACAGAAGTCCAATAACAGAACACCACTCTGGTTCAGATCAGGGGGGCCGTTCCTCCCAACCACACCCCTCCAGGTCTCACTGTCATTGCCCACGTGAGCGTTGAAGTCCCCCAGTAGAACAAGGGAGTCCCCAGGAGGCGCACTCTCCAATACCCCCTCCAAGGACTCCAAAAAGGGTGGGTAGTCTGAGCTGCCGTTTGGTGCATAGGCACAAACAACAGTCAGAGCCCGTCCCCCCACACGTAGGCGAAGGGAGGCTACCCTCTCGTTCACCGGGGTGAACCCCAACGTACAGGCACCAAGATGGGGGGCAACCAGTATGCCCACTCCTGCTCGGCGCCTCTCACCAGGGGCAACTCCAGAGTGGAAGAGTGTCCAACCCCTCTCAAGGAAACTGGTTCCAGAGCCAGAGTCATGCGTTGAGGTACGACCGGTGTCAGAGCTTGGTCCGCATTGCCGGCAGTAAGTCAGGCTCGTTTCCGGTGAGAGTTGGACTCCGCCAAGGTTGCCCTTTGTCACCGATTCTGTTCATAACTTTTATGGACAGAATTTCTAGGCGCAGCCAAGGTGTTGAGAGGATCCGTTTTGGTGACCTTAGAATCGCTTCTCTGTTTTTTGCAGATGATGTGGTCCTACTGGCTTCATCAGTTCGTGATTTACAACTTTCACTGGAGCGGTTTGCAGCCGAGTGTGATGCGGCCGGGATGAGGATCAGTTCCTCCAAATCCGAGGCCATGGTCTTGAGCCGGAAAAGGGTAGCATGCCCTCTCCGGGTCGGGGAGGAGGTCCTGCCCCAAGTGGAGGAGTTTAAGTATCTCGGGATCTTGTTCACGAATGAGGGAAAACTGGAGCGTGAGATCGATAGGCGGATAGGTGCAGCGTCCGCAGTGAAGCGGGCGCTGTACCGGTCTGTCGTGGTGAAGAGAGAGCTGAGTCAAAAGGCAAAGCTCTCAATTTACCGATCGATCTACGTTCCCACCCTCATCTATGGTCATGAGCTTTGGGTTATGACCGAAAGAACAAGATCTCGGATACAAGCGGCTGAAATGAGTTTTCTCCGCAGGGTGGCTGGACTCTCCCTTAGAGATAGGGTGAGAAGCTCAGTCATCGGGAGG
>JBBPBX010067037.1:0-19512 GCA_038048925.1 Garcialebias charrua
TCCTCATAAACACAATGAATTACTTAATTACTTAGCTTGTAGTGTATCATTTTGTTCTGTGATTTTCTGGGTATTTAGGCTATACTTTAAATGGAACACAAAACGTACTGTAGTGATTTATTCTAGGGGTGCCCCACTAAATCGTCCGGCCGATTTATCGTCGGGCCGATTTATCGGACCCGATTTCCTTAATTTTGGGAGATTTGACGAAACTTATAGGAGAAACAGATTTTACCTATTTTTTGAAATTTTAACAACAATTGTCTAAACTTCCTTTATATTTCAGAGTACTACAGTTAAAACACGTTTGTATTGTTTCTAGGATATTGTTCAAGGGTATATTGTCAAAAAAATATTATTGGAAAATTGAAGGTGCATTGTGACCTTATAACACCTGACAGTGTCGCTTATAAAACAAAATTGGTACTGGCCAATATCGGAATCAGCAGGTCAGGCTTTTAGGAATCTGTGATCAGCCAGAAAACTGCAATCGGTGCACCCCTAATTTAGCCTGGTTAAAACCAGACCCTTGTCCTTCACTTCGCTTCGTACTAGGGTCTGGACTTTCTCCATAGAGAACCGATTCTTGCTGGAGGCGTGGCCTCTGCTGAGGAACAAAACCATTGGATCTTAGAAAAATTTTGAACAGGGAAAAGCATTATGCTCCCTCCCCCTCAGAGCCATATATGGCTGCTCCCCCGTGGTCTGTTGAACTTGACATCTGCTCCGCCTCCTGCTGCATTTTCTCTCGCTGCCGCTGCATATTCTGTGTTTATATGTTAATAAAACGTTCTAAAAAAATAAAATAAAACCATGGATCGCTGGTCCAGCACACCAGAAGACCAGAAAATCTGATGGGACTCGGGCAGCAACGTAAAACCCGAGTTTAATTCTCTCGTGACAACCTGAGGCATTTCCTCATCAGCGGAGGGAGAGAGGAGGAGAGGAGGAGGAGGAGGAGGAGGGAGGAGGGAGCGATCACTTGACTTTTGGCCAAAAAAACAAAAGAAAACTCCAGATAAGGGATTAAGAAGGGGAAATTAATACATTTGTGTCACATATAAAACAGTCCTGCATCGCTTTGCATCGCTTTGAATGAGAACATGCGGATGCTCGCTGGCTGCGCGCTGGGACAGGTGGGGGCGTGGGTTAGGGGCCAAAAACTCCGCCCCTTCTGTTCTCTGATTGGTCCGGTCAAAAATCTACCGGAGAAATCGTTCTCCATGGGATAAGTCCCAGACTGAGCAGTGAAGGGAAATGAGAATTGAGCGGAGCTGTGCAGGAAGGCGAGTGCCAGGCTACCCCTAATTTATTATTTTTATGTTTTTATTGTCTCTATTCACCAATGGCTCTACCACACCCACCTGCCAGCACTGATCAGAACTCTAGGGAGCACCAACAGAGTCTTACTGGGGTAAAATAAGCCTGATGTGTTCGTGTTTGACCTTACAACACACTGATGACCAAATCTGACTGTGTTTGTTATTCATTTAACACCATGAAGGCCGAACACCATGAGCTAATGGGTCAGCTATTGCCCGTGGGCCACCACTTGATGCTCAGTGACTTAAACGCTTTAGGTTTCTCTAGAAGCCTTTTTCATGACTGTCAGTGACAAGTTTTAAAAATAACCAATTTGCAAGCAGTCATTTCAGGAACGGGAAGGTCATAGGCACCAACTTCACAGTTAATTAGTGCAACACTTCCTGCTGCAGTCGAACGATCTGTCATTGGGCAGCAGATCTGAAATGCTCTACTGTCTGCTCAAGCTATGTGGCAAGACATATAACACGCACGTGCACAAAAATAGATTTGCACGCAAAGAGGAAAAAAGTCCAAGAGCGCATGCATCAAGAAAATACACAACCACCATTATCATTAACTGTGCACAAACAGACAAAGATAAATGAGGCCATTTAGATAGGAGAGATGATGATTGGCTAATTGGACTGTGTGCATGCATGCATGCGTGCGTGCGTGCATGTGTGTGTCTAACAGAGACACAAACCATGTGTTTAAAGCCTAAATTTAATTGATGACTCTGTGAGGGTCAGTAGTTGAATAAAAAGGTTTCTGGTGATCATCATGGTGGAGATGAAGATGCATTACAGAGTCTGGAGTCCCCCATGTCACCAACAGCATCATACCAGCCACCAATCTCACATGCTCTGGTAAGATCGAGCGCATAAACATGAAAACACACAAACACATGGTACAAAAATATTTTCTTGGCGCAGCACTCATTGTTTCATTTTATCTTTAAATAATTCTTTGTAATTTGTGCGAAGGTCAGCTCTCTTTGAGTTTCATCTCTTATTACAGATGTAGGAACAATCCATCGTTCTACTGAGAGCCACCAGAAAGCTTTAGGTCAAGCTCCACGCAGGCTCATTTTATTACCCTCTACAATTACTCATAATTAATGTGAATCTATGTTAAAACATAATTAAAGTGCTGCTTTGCCAGAGCACATTCTGTTACCCGTGGTCAGTCATATTTGTAGTATTTTAGATCTGAGAGAGAAAGCAGAGAACAATATCTCCTGGCAGCTGATGTCAGTGTGTGTGGGAGGAATTACGCCAGTCGAACTGACATGTCAAGACCTTTGACTGCATCATCTGCATCCTGGGAGTATTTTCCTACATGTATGGTAAATGGTAAATGGAGCTTACTTATATAGCGCTTTCTAGCCCCCTATGAGGGGCCCCAAAGCGCTTCACAGTACATCAGCTAAAAGCCATTTTTAAGAAGCAGGTCTGTCCCTGTAGAGTCTTGGCACCGCTGTTTCTTAATGCAAGGCCAGACATATTAATATGGTCTGAGAGCTGAATTAGTTCCTCGATTAAAAAAGAAACAACATTCCTGAGATTCCAGCAACACAAAGCTGCTGAGGTAGCAAGCTTGTGTATTGTCTGCTATCACAGATCTCTTTGTGACTTTGTTGTTAATTGTGTTTAGAGGAGAGCGATGCTTTGGAAAAGTCTCATGTTTACTCAAGGCCACAGGCAGGTGTAAATCTCCAGATAAACTCAATAGCCTGCCCAGTAATTTGGCCTCTGGCTGGAATATCAGTTCATTTCTACGAGGTGTACCAATGATGTTGTTGTTGGCCACACATGCTTTTCCATGAGGAAAAACCTGCTTGTTCTTTCTTTATCTGGTGTGATGCCGTGCAGCTGCATCCTATGAGCGCATCACACAGAAAGCCTGCTGTGGTATGGAGCAAACATTTAAATTTTTTTTTATAAAACAGGCAAGTATTTTACATGTTTTATAGGATTTACATTGAAAGATTATTGTAAAATGATTAAACAAGCATTAAAATGTAAATGTACCTGAGTTAGCCAAAGGCTGATTCTAATCAGAAGTCCTTGTGCCTGAAATATTAGTATATACTGTACAGTAATAGCATATTTGGAGATTAAATTGAGGTCTCGTTCACACACGCACACACACACACACACACACAAAAGGCAGTTTACCAAAAACAACTTTTTTGTGCAACTTCTAAAGATATCCTTGTAAACACATCGTTTTTTAAAAGTATTTACATCCACACAAAAACACCACAAGTGACCTAAAACGCTTTAGTAAGTATGCTGTCATGTTGTTTAAATGAAACGCTGCCACAAAAACACACAAACACAGTAAACATAACGTGTAACATGCACATTAACCTTTTGCATGCTGGTTGTGAAATGTCAACACAACAAGAAGAGGTCACCTTGGGTCATGGGTCAGATCAGAGGCAGGGCAATGACACCATCTACTTATTTTAAAGGTTGCGTTTTGGCCGTGTGAACAACATCCCAGAGATGGTTTTTCAAGATATCTTTCTCTCTGGAATGCGTTTTCAGAAAATATCATTTGAGGGCTCCTAGAAAGCTGTTTCCTTGTGAACGGAAGGTTAAAACGAAACTAATGCAAGCCGGATCAGTGTCTTCGATGTAGGCAGACAGTAGCCGTGTTTCCATCAAGGTTTCTAGGTGCGCATTTTGAAGTATCGCAGCAGAAAAGCTTAATGGAAACGGCAAAATCCGTATTTACTTTCTCAAGTTCGCCAAAAAGTTTATACGCTCGCTTGAGGTGGTTTTTGGGATGTTCGAAAATGAGCAGATGCGCACAGCGACAGATGGAAACACATTTGCCGACTCGTGCTGCCGAAGCGAACATTCACGTCACGTGACTGATCAGCTGTTTCCGCTCCGGACAACATGTAACATCGCTAAAACTAGTTTGTATGACAGAATAAATACAACTCGACCGATAGCAACACGTACCTGAAATATTCTCTCCATTTTGACGAGATGTGTGGCCAGGTTCTGTTTTCAACTGCTACTTCCTGTTTACTGTAGACATGCGCAGTGCCGACGTCTGACGTAATGACGCTGACGTCTGACGTAATGACGCTGTGCGTGGCTTGGTAGATGCGCTTCAAGCCAGCAGATGGAAACACTTCTGCTTCGCATTAATTTGTATTTACATATTTGCGAGATTTCAAAAATTAGCTCAAAAATCGAAATGAAAATGGATGGAAACACAGCTAGTGAAACCTTTGATGTACTCTTCTGGTGCTGACCCAGCTCATGATCCCAAAACTAAACAAAGTCCGTTAAACAAGAGTTTTAACGTAAAAGTATGTATACAAAAAGTGTCATTGTTTTGGTCAATCAAAATACATGTTTTGTATTGGTTGATGCCACACACTCTTCATCAGTGTCCTTTTTAAAAGTATCTTTATGATCCCAGAGCAGTCAAAAACACTTCTAAAAGATACCAAGACTAATATAAACTCCTGAACAGAGCATTGCGAAAGCAGCACAACACTGTGTAGAAATATGGACTAAAAATAACAACAATATAAAAGTAATGCATGAGAAGTGAAGGAACTAACTTGTATAGGATTTAAGCTTTAAGGGTAGGGACAGTGTAAAGACAAAGAGACTGATGGGGAAAGTGAGGAAACATTTGAATTATGACAAACTTCCCTTTGTCTTTGTCCAAGAACAACACATCAGCATGCCCAACCATCGCACAAATCAAACAATCATCACTTCAATTCTCTGCCAAATGCTCATTTGCTCCGAGTGCATCTTTATGGATAGTGTTAGGCTGCCTGCAGCAAGGATAATATTTCTGTCCTGTGAAGATATCTGGACCAATTTTCACAACCTTGAAGGGACTTCAGAGATCTAGGACTTGTTTTTTAATGTCAGAATAAAGTCTGCATAAGGTTAGAATGGGCACCAGACCGCTGGGGAGAGCTAAAGCGCTAATCCGCTGATAGCGGACCTAAACAATTGGTTAGCGCTATAGCGGATTGACTAACTTTTATAATTCATAAGCGGATTTGCGCTATTTTATTTAAAATGCAATACCGCTAATAACTAATTATCTATCAGTAAAAACGAAAACACTTATTTACTGGCTCTTAAATCAACCGGACGACTGCTCAGCGCCGGATGTGGTCCATGAAAAAAAAGTGTCCCCCTAAGGGGCCTATTGCGAGAGAGCGCTCTCTCTAATAGCAGTTAGTAGCCAGTGTGTTACTCTGCAGCCTTATTGCTTGTTTTCGAAGAGTCAGACGAAGAGTTTTTAACATGGAGGGTAAACTTATGGATGTTTCTCAGCGGCCTACGCGACGCATCAGCGCCTCATTTGCCCTGCTCAAAATGGTGGCCACAGAAGCAAGCCCACACGGACTTTACAAGAAAACACGGTAAAAACAATTATTTCGTTGCTGAGAAAAAATATATTTCTTAGCTGACTTTATAGCACAAGGGTTCGTGAGCTTAACCGTTTCATGAAATGGTCAAATCTGCTGGATTAAAAAAAGTAGTTTGCCATCAAATCTGCTGGCTACCAAGTGTTGAATTGAATTAGCGGTTTAGAATTAGCTTCCGCTAGCTTTTCTAAGACATAAGCGCTTTTGAAATTGCGGCCCTAAATAAATTAATAAGCACTTTAGAAATAGCGGAACTAATTTTTGGATTAGCGGTGCCCACCACTGGTTAGAATAAATCTGAAGAAGAAAAATGGAAGTCTATAGCAGATATTCTTGTTGGCTAAAGGAAGCAAAGCACCAGTGTACCAGGGTGGATGAGTATAAATTCAGGGTGGATCAGTATAAATTCAGAAGCTTAAAGATGTTTTTCAGATGAAAATAATTCAGTCTGCCATGAAAAAGACGGAATGAAGCAAATATTATGGCAAAGCTCAACATCCAACACATCCCTGACAGACTTTGTGAGAAGCTGACAAACTGAAAAATGGCCCTGAGGCCAGCAGTTTGTCACCTCCAAAGCAGCATCCAGAGAAACAACATTCATCCAGAACACCAAGACTCTGCTGCTGGAAGCAGGGTTGAGTGTGGAGTTCACCATTCCAACCAAACATGAAGCTGGAGTTATTACAATTTACGTTGATGTCCCTCATTGCTGACTTTGTGGTTTTAGAGATGAGTGTTTTTCTGAACTGGAACTGAACTGGGAATGTAAGCAAACCATAATGCCTTTGGTGCAAGATATTCAAATGGTATGAGTTGCATTTTGTAGAAGAACAGAGGAAGGTTTAATTTTTCTTGTCAAAAGCAGTGCAGAGTGACAGACCCAGGACAGTGGATGGAGCGCTGAAACTGACTGAATAACTGTCTTGATGCATGCTCAATAATCCAGGTAGATAAATCGAACAAGTCGTTCCTCTGGACAATCCTCTGACTGAATAATGTTATTCTTTTTCAACACTCTTTTAATTGACCAACAAAGTCCATGCTCAATAATCCAGGTATACAATCCAACAATTTTCAGTCAGGTCATCTGGACAGAAAGAAAAAAAGAAACTGTCCAGATGACCTGACTGAAAATTGTTGGACTGTATACCTAGATTATTGAGCATGGACTTCGTTGGTTTTGAACCAGTTTGACATGACTGTCGATGAGGGAGAGAGCTGGCACCGGAGGAGGGGGCGTGCCAAAGAGACCATCTTAGCACCAACATAACGGGTTTGTTCCACTCTGGAGTAAACTGTTGGGGGAAGAATTAGCTTTGTGTTGTATGTTTCCTTGACTGATGAAGCCTTCTGTATGGAAGGTGAAACGTTTCAGCACACACAAAAAAAAAGAATAAGAAACTGTTTAGATAACCAGACTGAAAATTGTTGGATCTTTTAATTGACAGTTCCACATTTTAGATCAACAATAATGAAATTCTTCATGACAGTATCTATCCAAATCATGTTTGTCTCATATGTATACAGTACATAGTTCCCATGTGACGTCACATCTGTGTAATTTCTGGGTGGACCCTCATTTCAAGAGGCAGCGCAGCTGACAGCGCAGTCTAATGGATGTTCATTTTTCACGTTTTTTTGTTGTTGTTAATTTCTAATTAATTGCAATGGTTACTTTGTGTTGGGTCAGTGGGTGTTCCAGTCGGGTAGACGTTTGGGCAACGCGCAGGTTTCACTTAATCAAAAAAAAAGTAAACGTGAAGGATTTATCTCATCGGAGAAGCTCACAGCAGCTCCATCGCTCTCTCGGATCTGCTCAGAAGACGTCGTGCTTTTGGCCGGTAAACAAAATATTCTACATAAATCATTTTGTGAAACAATGTTAGAGTACAACTGTCTGTGTGTTAGAGCTGTTTTTTTTTTTTTCATTATTTAGCAACACCGTCTTGCATGCTGTGGTTAGCTTAGCATCTCGCTAACGCGACAACGGCCTCCTCACGGTCTCGCCGGGACCGGCGGGGAGACCGTCCCAGTGGGAGAAGGAGGACGGGAGCCAAGTCGTGCGGGCGACGCGTCGGTCCCATGGGACGTGCCCCCGCGGCCGCGACGGATCCACGCCGTCCGACCTGAGCTCGACGGACCCTCCGCTCCAGATGCTAACGACATGCTAACTTCCAACACGGTAACACTCAAAGTGCTGGTTCTGGTCCGTGTTCAGCCTGGACTGTTTGTTGGCTGTGTGTTATTTTAGTTAAACCTTTTTTTAGCTGGTTAGATATGATTGAGACAGTTTACACATCTTTTTTGGATTTAAAGCTGTGAAGCTCTGTGCTATGAAGCCGGTGTGCGCTCCTCGTAGTAATTAAATAATTAATGATATCAGAGTAACTACTTTGTGACAAGTTGTCCGCTTCGTCTGCCATGATTTCTTTCTCCAACTCATTTAACTCTGACCACTGCCAGCCTTGGTGAAGCTAGTACAGTAATGTATTTAGCTGTGGTAGCAGACTGTGTGTTTGTCCGCCATTTCTGCCTTTAGGAGTGGCGAAAAACCCGGTATTGCACAAAACTCGCCAGTATGTGGGAACTATGTATTAATGTTATTTATGAATATGAATGAATGTTGTATATGAATCATGTGAATGGATATAGAATATTGTTATGGCTCTGATATCTGCATGGGTTTAACATAATTTTTTATCCTAATCTTTTTGACACATTTTGATTGCAGCCCAGCCGATGGCAGCCAAACTGTGTTATAGATACACATAAATATAATCCAATTAAGGTGTATACAACCCCACTTCCACTGATATCGGTTAACATCCAACAAACCATGTTACAGTACATACAACGGTTATCAACAGACTACACTTCCTTTGTTTGCATTTGGTTTATTTTTTTATATATCAACAATGACACTTGTCTTCATTGCAACTGCTAAAAATAAAGCACATTTTCTCCAGCTCCTGTGAGCTGATTGGGTTCTGCTGGTAAACAGTTATATTAATGTCATAAGATGTTTGGGCTTTGGTCATTCTGAGAAAAGCAAGCTCAATCAAGCTGGGTGAGTTTGTTGCTTTTATGACCTTTAGAGTCAGTGTTGTTCCTCCATCCAAGTCTATTCTTGTTGAAAACAAACAGTTGTATGTAAAGAATACATCAGTTCTTCTTCTTCTTACATATCTGAAAGACCTGCCAACCCTGGTGATGATGGACCATGTCAGAGCATGATGCTTCCATCACTGTGCATTTTTTTGGAGGTGATACTGATGGGATAATGCTCGGTGCCACATGCCTGCCTTGATGGTTAAAATTCAAGTTTGGGTCTTGTTTGAACAGAAAAGGAGAAGGGTGTCCTTCATTGCACCTGGTGGTGATAAAATGGCTCCCTAAACACTCCAGGATCTGTCACTCTGCGCTACCTCAAATAATAAAAATAAAAAAACTCCCTCTGCGCCTACACAGTGTAACTCCTACCCACTTGAATATCTTGCATCAAACATATTAAGGTTTACTTACATTCCCTGTTCAATTACAGTACAGAAAAACACTTCTCTCCAAAACAACAAACATTCACTATTCAAATCCCTCAGCCAATGGGGGACATTGCACAGCGACAATGATTTTAGTCCGATATTGACATGTTTTTGTCTTTCAGGTACACCTGCACCTATATCTGGACCGACCATTCTATGTTCGTTTGTCTCTCCTTTCTGTCCTCTCAACCAGCCGGTCAAAGCAGATGGCTGCTTGTCCTGAGCCTGGTTCTGCTAGAGGTTTCTTCCTTTAAAAGGGAGTTTTTTTCTTTCCACTGTTGCCATTGTGCTTGCTCAGGATGGGAGACTGTGACGAAGTGAAGATTCAACTTGTCTGCTGGCTTCCTTAGATAGAGAACTTTAATAATTGGCTTTTCTATGTATGTGAATGTTCCTATAAAGTGCCCTGAGACAACTTTGTTGTGATATGGTGCTATATAAATAAACTGAATTGAATTGAATATAGACGTTTGGGGACCTGTCGCATATGTGATAATGGTCCTGTTATGTGCTGATATAAACACTTCTAATTTTCACCGCAAAAATGCTGGCAACCAGCTGTAATTGTACAATGTATCAAGCAGGGGGCACATGACAACTCCTTTCAAGTCATTGCCGTTCATATTAAGTTTCACTTTTAAATTCAACACAGATGAAGCAGGAAGCAATGTGGGCATTTTGCTGAACAGACCATTGTAAGTTTGTTTTAACTGCTTTGTAAAATACAATAAAACATCTAAAATAATAAATAATAATCCAGCAATAATAATATATTGAAAATAATAAACAATAATAAATTATCTTCAATCCTCCACCTTGCTTGTCATTAGCCACTTGCCCCACAAGTTAGCAGCTTGTGTTCCATTACACTGCCTTCACGACATTAGTCCCAGTGTCAGTAGTTACAACAACCAGTCCTGTCAGATTGAGCTTCCAGTTAGTGTGGACATCCAGTGTTAGTATCGTTGTCTTTGTCATTCTCAATAAAATGCATTGTTTGTCTGAAATCTTAACTTCTCTACAAAGAAAAATAAACACCACTGCGGTCAATACTAATTACTGTTTCTTTGTTTAATTTATATTTTTGTAACACACTTGATAAAGTTATGGTGAATAGTGGAGGATAGAAAATGTGAACACACAACTGTTTTTATGACCAGTGCATCACTTGAGCTACTACTGTGGGTAGGTTGTCCTCACAACACATAACTACGGTATGTGAAGCTAGCCAGCAAACAAAATAAAATAAGTCCTCAGACAAGGCTTGCTTTCTTGATTTTACAGAAGACTTTCTATTTATGAATGTGTAAAAAGATGAAAGTCTCTGTGTAGGGTACATTTAGAGTGTATATGAGTTGTTTTCTCCCTTATTTTCCGAAGTACTTGTTTTATCGGAGAAAATACGTCAAAGATTGTTCTGTGGTGAGAACACTCACTACCTCACATGCTTCACATACAATATGACAAAGACCAGACGTTTCACTCTGATTGGAATTAAAACCCAAAACATTTTAACAATTTTTAGCACGAATTTACTTAAAATAATTATTAACTATGAACTTATCACCTCATTTATGTAACTTACTCACGTGATGAACTTATTATGGTCTTTGAACAAAAGGCAGCACAGTGGGACTAATTAAAGGTGGATCTGATTAGCTTAGCTTCATGGTTGCCAACAACTGCGCTAAATGAACAAGCCCCGCTTCACTTATGCTACGTTGACACCGAACGCGTTTTGAGCTGCAGGAGCGGCCGGTTTACATGCAAAGTCAATGGAGGACGCGCCTCCAGGGGTCGTGCGTCGCGTCACGTCCGTTTTGAGCGGCGCGGAAGGGGCAGCAGAGCGTTTTCTGTGCATGCGGTGCCCGCGGCAGCCGCCGCTGCTCGAGTTGAAAAATATGAACTTTCGCCGCTCAACGCGTCTTGACAACCAATCAGGGAGAGTCAGCTATGTGACGCGGTAACGAGGGGACGGATGTTGCGCAAGTGTGACGTATTGTTTGTGAGACACAGAAACAACCCGCAAATTCGTGTTCAAGTATGGAGGAGATCCAGTCCTTTACGACCAGTCAAGTGTGTTGTACAGAGACCGAAATAAAAAGGACCTTGCCTGGCGGAGTGTCAGTGAGGAAGTCGGGATATCGGGTAAGTTTTGAATTGTAAACTCCTCCCACACCCCGCCGCCACCGCCGCTGCTGCTTCTCGTTCCGGTCTGAACACCAGTGCGTCCACCTTGAGGCATTTTGCGCTTTTTGGCCACTCAAAGCGTGTTTGGTGTGAACGTAGCATTAATGTTTTCTTAGATCCTTGGGGGGTGGACAAAGCTCAAACATTTTCAGCCATTAGATCAGTTATCGGCTGTTGCTTTTCCCTCCCAATATCGGTATTGGCGATGGCTAAAATTTCCATATCAGTCAGACCACAGTCATCAAAATGTAGATGTAAACAAAATCTGCTGCTGCTTTGAGTTACTGTATCTCTTCTTTTGTTTAACAAAAAAAAAAGCATCAAAAATAAACTTAAATGGTCCTTAAAAAGTGCCAACATTAAAACTATGGTGAACAATTCAGGTGCATGTAAAAACATTTAGAATATCATGAAAATGATCAATAGTGTCAATCACTTCAGAAAGTGAAACTCATATCTTACATGGATTCATTACACAGAGTAAAATATTTTAAGCCTTTATTCATTATTTTGATGATAATGGCTTACAGACAATAAAAAATCTGAATTTAGTGTCTCAGGAAATTAGAATATTATGAACATATTCAATATTGGAAACTCCTGGTGTCACACCCTAATCAGCTGATTAACTGCTGGACATGAGCTACAAATCAGAACCAGAATCAACTTTATTGTCATTGTACAAAGTACGGCAACATTTTGTTCCATAAAGCCGTCTGAAGGATAGACAAGTGTACCAGGGCTGTAAATGTCTCATTCTTCAAGACAAGCACACCTGAACCAGAAACTAGAAGTGTGTTACCTGCTGACGAGACAAAGGACTGGACTGTTGCTCAGTGGTCCAATGTCCTCTTTTCAGAAAAAATAAAAATAAAATTCATGTCATTTGGAAATCCAGGTCCCAGAGTCTGGAGGAAAAGTAGAGAGGCCCAGAATCCATGTTGCTTGATGTCCAGAGTGAAGTTTCCACAGTCAATGATGGTTTGGTCCATGACTTCTGCAGGTGTTTGTCCATGTGTTTTCTGGAGTCCACAGTCAACACATCTACCAGAACATTTTAGAGACTTCATGCTTCCTTCTGCTGAGGAGCTTTATGGAGATGTTGATTTAATTTTCCAGCAGGACTCGGCTCCTGACCACACTGACAAAGGCACCAACAGCTGGTTGTGGAATATTCTAACTTTCTGATACTGTACATTGAAATTTGTTTTTTCATTATTTGTAAGACATAATCATTAAAATTACAAGAAATCTAGGCTTGAAATATTTCACTATGTGTAGTGAATCACTGTCATACTGTATATGAGTTTCACTTTCTGAAATGATGGACAAAAAATAATTGTTCACGATATTCTGTTTCAGATGCTCCTGTTCTTTTCAAGAAAAAGACCTACTTCCACATACACAACACACGAAGCTCAATTATAACCCAGCAACGTGTCTGTACAGCTGCCGAGACTGCAAGGCCTGTCTGACCTTCAATCACATTAGTCCCCCCCACCCTACACACACACATCGCATGCTCCCCCTAGGCTGTCTTCTCCTACAATAAACTTCATAAGTGCTGTCCAGGCCAAAGAGGGGAAGCGGATGTTGTTGGATTTCCAGACGTGTCATCTTCATGAATCACAGAGTCTTCAGTAAACTGTCAGCTCAGCCTCTTCTTTAGTAGGACCAACCCACTCACAAATATTTATTTGTAATGTTTTGGAGTTTAATTTGTGCTGCTTCCTTCTTCTTTTTGAGCCTCTGCCCTGATGGCTGTTGCCATGGCAGGTTGCAGTGGTGATAAACTTGGTTTTGTTAGGTTTGGTTTATATATTTCACATTACAGACAAGTTGTTTTATCACGTTGGTTTTTCAAATGAACTTTTTCCATTAAAAACTGAAAATAAAAAGTCTCCCTTTAAATTCTTGAACTTTGATGTAGTCGTGTGACCCTGCACTGTAAGAACACACTAACACAGCCCCATCACACTGACTCACAACACTTTGTGAAGAAACATGACAAACAAGAGTTTAATTGGTATAATTAAGCAGCTTAATTTAGAGCGATGACTGTGGCTGTTGACGTGCTGTGTGGGAGTTTTGGCAGGTAGCGCAATCACCGTGGATTAACCCGACACACATGTTTACATGCAATCATCCTCTCTCTCGCAACTTTCCTTCATACGTGCATATGTTTGCATGTACATGTACGACTTCATCAGCAGCAAAGTACAATCCTTCAAACAACAAAACATCAGCTTTAACCTACTTTTGCACATAGTTTGGAACTACACACATGACCTTTTGTGTCCTGCTGTGTGTGAGTTACAATGTACAAATGCAACAAGGCTTGTGTGTGTGCGTGGGTGTATGTGTGTGTGTGTATGGAGGGGGGTGATGTAAAAACCATGGCTTAGCATATATAGGTCAGCCATCAATATAGATTTATCAAAGGTAAGTGAGGAGGAAGAGGCTGGAAGCTGCATACAGCCCAGCGTGAGTGTGTGTGTGTGTGTGTGTGTGTGTGTGTGGGGGGGGGGGGTGCATTGATGCAACAAAGTGTATATGAACACAAAAATAAGAGGCAGTATTCACAATATATCTGCTCTTGTTTCATCAAAGCTTTTGGTTTAAATATGTAATTTTTCTGTGATATTCTTCATGTTTTTAGTCTAAAGAAAGAGAATAACCTTCACATCAATGTGAAGAAGATAAAGGAGATGAAAATAAGAGGATCTGTGGTGGAAGTGGTCTCCAGCTACAACTACTTGGGTGTACACACGAATGACAACCTCAGCTGGAGTAACAACACCACCAGCCTGATCAAGAGAGCTCATCAGAGACTCCACTTCCTCAGGCGGCTAAGATGAGCTGGTCAGAGAAGCTCAGTCCTCACCTCCTTCTACAGGTGTGCAGTGGAGAGCATCCTGTGCTCCAGCATCAACGTGTGGCATGGAGGCTGCACAGCTGCAGAAAGAAAAGCTCTGCAGAGAGTGGTGAAGGCTGCACAGAAGATGTTGGAGTCAGTCTCCCCACCATAACAGACATTTACACCTCCAGATGCAGGAAGAGAGCCACCTGCATCATGAAGGACCCCACTCACCCAGCACACACACTTTTTGCCCCGCTCCCCTCAGGAAGGAGGTTAAGGAGTGTTAAGTGTAGAACAACTAGACTGAGGAACAGCTTCTACCCTGAGGCTGTTAGACTCATGAATCTCTAACCAGAACAATCACTAGCCGTGTTTCCATCAAGGTTTCTAGGTGCGCATTTTGAAATATCGCAGCAGAAAAGCTTAATGGAAACGGCAAAATGCGAGGTTACTTCCTGAAATGCGCTAAAAAGTTTATACGCTCGCTTGAGGTGGTTTTTGGGATCTTCGCAACCGAGCAGATGCGCTAAACGACAGATGGAAACACATTTTCCGACTCATTTCTGACGTAGCGAACATTCACGTCACGTGACGTTCAGCTGTTTCCGCTCCGGACAACATGTAACATCGCTAAAACTAGTTGGCATGACAGAATAAATACAACTCGCCCGATAGCAACACGTACCTGAAATATTCTCTCCATTTTGACGAGATGTGTGGCCGGGTTCTGTTTTCAACCGCTACTTCCTGTTTACTGTAGACATGCGCAGTGCTGACGTCTGACGTAATGACGCTGACGTCTGACGTAATGACGCTGACGTCTGACGTAATGACGCTGTGCGCGGCTTGGAAGAAGCGCTTCAAGCCAGTAGATGGAAACACTTCTGATCTGCATTAATTTGTATTTACATATTTGCGAGGTAGCTCAAAATTCGAAATGAAAATGGATGGAAACACAGCTACTGTGAAATATCACATCATGTTGCTGCTGATCTGTTTATGTTGCTGCTGATCTGTTTCATGTTGCTGCTGATCTGTTTGATGTTGCTGCTGATCTGTTTCATGTTGCTGCTGATCTGTTTGATGTTGCTGCTGATCTGTTTCATGTTGCTGCTGATCTGTTTCATGTTGCTGCTGATCTGTTTCATGTTGCTGCTGATCTGTTTCATGTTGCTGCTGATCTGTTTCATGTTGCTGCTGATCTGTTTCATGTTGCTGCTGATCTGTTTCATGTTGCTGCTGATCTGTTTCATGTTGCTGCTGATCTGTTTCATGTTGCTGCTGATCTGTTTCATGTTGCTGCTGATCTGTTTCATGTTGCTGCTGATCTGTTTCATGTTGCTGCTGATCTGTTTCATGTTGCTGCTGATCTGTTTCATGTTGCTGCTGATCTGTTTCATGTTGCTGCTGATCTGTTTCATGTTGCTGCTGATCTGTTTCATGTTGCTGCTGATCTGTTTCATGTTGCTGCTGATCTGTTTCATGTTGCTGCTGATCTGTTTCATGTTGCTGCTGATCTGTTTCATGTTGCTGCTGATCTGTTTCATGTTGCTGCTGATCTGTTTCATGTTGCTGCTGATCTGTTTCATGTTGCTGCTGATCTGTTTCATGTTGCTGCTGATCTGTTTCATGTTGCTGCTGATCTGTTTCATGTTGCTGCTGATCTGTTTCATGTTGCTGCTGATCTGTTTCATGTTGCTGCTGATCTGTTTCATGTTGCTGCTGATCTGTTTCATGTTGCTGCTGATCTGTTTCATGTTGCTGCTGATCTGTTTCATGTTGCTGCTGATCTGTTTCATGTTGCTGCTGATCTGTTTCATGTTGCTGCTGATCTGTTTCATGTTGCTGCTGATCTGTTTCATGTTGCTGCTGATCTGTTTCATGTTGCTGCTGATCTGTTTCATGTTGCTGCTGATCTGTTTCATGTTGCTGCTCCATCCATCCATCCATCTTCTTCCGCTTATCCGGGGTCGGGTCGCGGGGGTAGCAGCCTAAGTAGGGAGGCCCAGACTTCCCTCTCCCCAGCCACTTGGAGCAGTTCCTCCGGGGGAATCCCAAGGCGTTCCCAGGCCAGCCGAGAAACATAGTCCCTCCAGCGCGTCCTGGGTCTTCCTCTGGGTCTCCTCCCGGTGGGACGTGCCCGGAACACCTCACCAGGGAGGCGTCCAGGAGGCATCCTAACCAGATGCCCGAGCCACCTCAACTGGCTCCTCTCGATGTGGAGAAGCAGCGGCTCTACTCCGAGTCCCTCCCGGATGACTGAGCTTCTCACCCTATCTCTAAGGGAGAGTCCAGCCACCCTGCGGAGAAAACTCATTTCAGCCGCTTGTATCCGAGATCTTGTTCTTTCGGTCATAACCCAAAGCTCATGACCATAGATGAGGGTGGGAACGTAGATCGATCGGTAAATTGAGAGCTTTGCCTTTTGACTCAGCTCTCTCTTCACCACGACAGACCGGTACAGCGCCCGCTTCACTGCGGACGCTGCACCTATCCGCCTATCGATCTCACGCTCCAGTTTTCCCTCATTCGTGAACAAGATCCCGAGATACTTAAACTCCTCCACTTGGGGCAGGACCTCCTCCCCGACCCGGAGAGGGCATGCTACCCTTTTCCGGCTCAAGACCATGGCCTCGGATTTGGAGGAACTGATCCTCATCCCGGCCGCATCACACTCGGCTGCAAACCGCTCCAGTGAAAGTTGTAAATCACGAACTGATGAAGCCAGTAGGACCACATCATCTGCAAAAAACAGAGAAGCGATTCTAAGGTCACCAAAACGGATCCTCTCAACACCTTGGCTGCGCCTAGAAATTCTGTCCATAAAAGTTATGAACAGAATCGGTGACAAAGGGCAACCTTGGCGGAGTCCAACTCTCACCGGAAACGAGCCTGACTTACTGCCGGCAATGCGGACCAAGCTCTGACACCGGTCGTACAGGGACCTAACAGCCCTTATCAAAGGGCCTGGTACCCCATACTCCCGGAGTACCCCCCACAGAACCCCCCGAGGGACGCGGTCGAATGCCTTCTCCAAGTCCACAAAACACATGTAAACTGGTTGGGCAAACTCCCACGCACCCTCCAGGACCCTGCTGAGGGTGTAGAATGATGTTGCTGCTGATCTGTTTATGTTGCTGCTGATCTGTTTCATGTTGCTGCTGATCTGTTTAATGTTGCTGCTGATCTGTTTCATGTTGCTGCTGATGTGTTTCATGTTGTTGCTGATCAGTTTCATGTTGCTACTGATCTGTTTCATGTTGCTGCTGATCTGTTTAATGTTGCTGCTGATCTGTTTCATGTTGCTGTGTTCATTCGTGCTCATCTGCTCACACAGGCTCATGTTCGTGCTGCTGTTCGGCATATTGTTTTTATGCTATTAGTGCTTATGCCTGGTCCTCACTGAACGCATCAAAATGCTCCCAATGCTCTGTGTTTGCTGCTTGTCAACAGATGTCTGTTTCCACTGCAGACGTGCAGTGGGAGGAGCGTGTGGCTCCCTTCCCGGTCAGATAGTGTTGTTTTTCTGTGCACCGAGCAGATAAAATCAGCTTCACGTGAGCCTCGTTAACACTTGAGTGGGTTTTCTACGAGCCGTACTACAGCTGCAAAAGTCTTTGTTGAGATTAAAATGTTTTTTTTTTATGTTTGGGGTGATGTACACTCGAGTGGACAGCAGCAACTTTAAAAATGCCAGGTTTTCCTACCGGATGCTGTTTTCGTCCACAGAAAGTCCCGTCGTCGTTGCGTCATCACATAGCAGAGTCTCTCCCGAGTGGTTGCTGCGACGCTACGAGCAACAGAAGCAAGAATATTCTGGCTTCCTGCTGCTCTGCTGTTTGGCTGCGCGCGTGCGTGAAAAGGGACTGCCGGGTCCTGCTGCGCTGCTTGAAATGCTGTAGATGCGCCGCGTCACGCCCCATTGCTCCAAGATGCGCGGCCACATAGACTTTCAATGTAAAGTGGCTGCTTCGGCTGCGCGAAAAGCGTTTGGTGAGGATTCAGCATTAGTGTATATTTAGTTTATGTTTTTCTTAGTTCATATCTTATTACTGTTTTTCTTTTACATTATATTGTTGGATGTAACTGGGACCCTGTGTACATAATTTTGTTCCACCACATGTACCATATGGGGTGAGAATGACAAATGAAGAACCTTGAATCCTTGCGTAAAAAGAAAAATATATATATATATGGACGGACGGAGAGAGAGAGAGAGAGAGAGAGAGAGAGAAGATAGATAGATAGATAGATAGATAGATAGATAGAAGGGGAGAGAGGTAGGTAGGTAGGTAGGTAGGTAGGTAGGTAGGTAGGTAGGTAGGTAGGTAGGTAGGTAGGTAGGTAGGTAGGTAGGTAGGTAGGTAGGTAGGTAGGTAGGTAGGTAGGTAGATAGATAGATAGATAGATAGATAGATAGATAGATAGATAGATAGATAGATAGATAGATAGATAGATAGATAGATAGATAGATAGATAGATAGATAGATAGATAGATAGATAGATAGATAGATAGATAGATAGATAGATAGATAGATAGATAGATAGATATTAATCATGAATGTAGTACTGCCTACCACCTTGTGCATACTGTATTTATTATTGTTTTTCAAATTTGTGTACAGTATTCGGTTTCTTTTAATGTCACATTTTCTTTTCCCTGTATAAATAGAACATACTACTGGATGCCTCAAATTTCCCCCTGGGATTAATAAAGCATCTATCATCCATGAATCCATCCATGCATCCATATACTGTATGTATGAATCCCGGTACATACTTGATTTGAGTTCAACTAAAAGATGCAGGTTGTTAAATCTATTTTAGTTGTGTTTTAAAGGAAAAATATAAAAATAGTGAATATTTATACACAGTGATGCCAAACACTCTTGACATTGTACTAAATACATTTGAAGCCTTCAGATTACACTTGTGTAAAGAATATCCCAAAGACAGAACAGGTTTAGGAAGGACAGCTTTGACTGTGTCCAGCTCTAGTTTATTAAATAATCACAAGCATCAGCTGTTCATAATTAATACTGTATTTATATGTTCTTCAATATTAACATGTTTTCTTAACTCTTAGGTTGTTGTTGTTTTAGTTATCACATATTCTGGGAAACAGCATGTACAGTATTTTCTGGTGTATAGGTCGCACCTGTGTATAGGTCGCATTGTCCAATTATCACCAATAG